>BHFT01033823.1:0-32396 GCA_004320025.1 Laticauda laticaudata
GGTGTTAAGGACCTGAAGAGATTTTTTCTTTCTTTTTTAGTTATTTATTCTTCACCTTTCTACCTTTTTTTAGATTTCTAACAAACTTTTTCATTTTTGGGGTTATGTGTTTTGGTCTTTTCCTTCATTTGTGAATTTTATGTGTTATCTACCAATCAATTGGATTAAGTATACAAGAACCTGAAGATTTTTTTCCCTTTTTTATTTATTTATTATTTATTATCACTATTTGGTTCTTTTTTCCTACTGTCTTTTATTTGGAATTTTATTGGTTAATTTTTACAAATTGGATAGGTTCCAGGAAGAACCTGAACAGATTTGATTGCTTAAAAATCCATAGGCAAATTTAACAGCTCCTGTGTCCTCATCTTCTACATCTTCCTCTTCCACCATCAAGAGACAGTGTTCAATACAGCAATGTTAAGGCAAACAAAAAGAACAAGAAAAAGTGACCCAGCAGATGCTTATGAAGAATTCAAAAATATTCCAAACGAGATCAGAGAATATTTGAAAAAGAGTAACAGAGAACATCGAAACAAAGAAAGGAAAACCAATGAAAAAGTGTGAGCAACATCAACAAATGATGATGAAGTATTGATGATAGACTCAAAAAATTGAAGAAGTAAACAAAGAGACAAGAAAGATTGGAGACATTTCGATACAGATTAAAAACCAATGGATTGAATAAGATAAAAAGTGGTATGCTGAGATGGGAGATAGACCAGATCGGGAATTTTATTCTTAGATTCCAAAACATAGAGGAATGAAAAAGGACAAAATCTAGCCTGAGTTAATGATTAGAATATTGGCTTGAAGCTTGGAAAAAACTGAGAGAAAGATTGTGGATGGAATAGATGAGGTCTATCTAGTTTTACAAGATATGCAATGAGAAATAGCCTTACCAAGAGAAGTTCACATCATTTATTTACAAAGAAAGCCATTAAACAAATGGAAAATATTGCAAGTGACAGAGAGAAAACATTGAAATTACAAAGACAAGGAGATTGTGGTCGGTGAGGACCCAGGAGGCACCAGAAGAGTGGAGAGAGATAAGAAGAGAATACTATTCTTGACCAAATTGCAAATGCAAAAAAAAAAATTTAAAAAGAGGTGTATTATAGACGGCTGATTCCAGAAGGTTATGTTCACATGGCAAGAACAGGAAACATAGAATTGACTCAGTTGAGGAAAGCTGAATCAATTTTATACCAGAATTTTTCAAGGGAAAAAGGAAGAAGCCAGAAGAAAGAAATTTCACTAATTGAATTGCCAAGAGGAACTGCCAAAGTGACAACTGAAAAAGAAGAAGGCGCAATAGGTAGAAAGGAGGAAGCCAAGAACAATGAACCAAGACTAAATGAGGCTGTCAAACCTAACTACAAATATAACATGGAGAAGAAAAGAACTTTGATTACAATTAATATAAATGACCTAAATTCAGCCGTTAAAAGAAGGGAAAACCTTCCATTAAATTAGAAAAATTAAAATTGTAAATCTGCTGCAAAAAGGCAATATGAACCCAATTTTGATCCAGCCAAAAATAGCGAAAATATTTACTTACTTGACACAATGCAAGAAAAGAGTGTGTTTTATAGCATTAAAGGGACTATTCCAGTGAAATTGATTTATACTGATGGACGACGGAAGAATACTAATGGAGAAAATAATGAGACAATTAATACGAAAACATCCTGATTGCAATCTATGACCGCAAATGACAATCAAGAAGAATTTTATAAAAAAATTACATATGAATTACATTGAAATATTACAAATCTACATACTTTATTGTAGACAATAAACTGGAACATTACAACACAGAAACAATAAAGCAAAACAGAAATACTCTCCCTTATTTTTTTTTTTCAATGGTAGATGAAATAAACTTAAAAGAATACCATGCGAGAGAAAGAATTGCTAAAAACTAAACAATACACCTTCTACTCAAATAGACATTTATTTCATGCGTCCAGAAATAGATATGATATGGATGTCCAACAGAATTGTTAAGTAATATTCAAGGAAATAAATAATTTGAAAACAAATACTTGGGCAATCCCAATGACAATTAAATGGGGAAAGGACAAAGAAAGAAGATTAGATGGAATGTTAAATAATATTATATCAAAGGAAAAGGACTTCAACAGTGGATGAAGAAAGAAACTGCCTTTTTTCTTATAGAGAAAACAAAAAAAAAATACATCAATCCAGAACGTATGGGATAACAATGAAGGCATATGGTAGAGGCTTAAATAGAGTATACAAGGAAAAAGAAATTACCATGAAAAGATTAGCCTCTAAGCATTGAGAGGATGAGTATAAAGGACTTTGAAAAAGGAGCTACAGAAAATGCCACAGAAAAAAGACATGAAGTTAAAATGGATATAACCAAGAATATTAAAATGGGTCTATATAGAAAAAGAAAGAATTAGCACAGAAAATAGAGTGCTAAAACAGAACTACTTTGAGGATGCAAATAAACCAGGTAGATGGGTTAGCATATAAATTGAGAAAGGAGAAAAGAATCAAGGAAAATATTGGCATTACTAAGTAGCTAGGACAACAGGCTCCATATGTTTACGAGCCAATCTGTTTCCTCAAGATCTCAACGATGTGGCGACAGTAGCAACCGTGGCGATATAACTCGAAAGGTTCCCCGATCAAAGCGTATAGCAAGTCTGTGTAATGCCATACTTCTACAGAGATCAATATATGCAGAACATCTATACGCATACCACGGCGAGACTAGCATTAATTGGCGCGGTATAGATACGAGTGCCGGCGGCGGAACTAATTTGCACACACGTGCTCCTGACGTATTCGCATTCGAGAAATTCTCTCCGAGCATCCGATATACCAACACGGAATGCAAATCTTCAGACGTACCTCTGAATTTCGTTTAGTCTATAATACTTGTTATCTAAGCTGACTACGATTCCCAGAATAATGATAGACCTCGACGAACATAAGTAGTCTCTGAAGAATACAACGATAAAATAATACTCCTCTGCGCGTGTACTCGGTAACACGTATATATAATAACTCTCGGTCATCACAGTAATGAATGGACAGATATACGACATAGCAGAGAATAGCAAGTCGTACGAGCATTCTGAGCAGTGTACGTCGGAGAGTGAGAGGCGTGGTGCGTGCAGTGGACAAGTCTGAATCACATCGGACAGGTACTCAGAACTATCTGCGCCGCCATCACTCTTACTCATACTTGCTTCGTACGTACGCACCCATCGTATATGGTCTACCTCACTCCCATGCTCCAAACAAATTTGTATGCGTGACTGAGAAAGAGATGCCCCGTCTGAGTGGAAGTAATAACTGCTTCCACACCGAATACATCTGAAGCTGCAGGCTATCATGAGGCACTCGTTGAATACCTTGAACGTAGACATGCATAGTGACTTGCCTCTGCTGTTATCTTGCTACTCGCAGTCAGCCACTATCGATCTCCTATTTCCGGTGCTATATATCGCGCACTATAACAGTCAAGCCTGACCCAGTCAGAAGTAGACTCTGATATCAGCACTACAAAACATATACTGAACTTCTCAACGTGCATACTGGCTACTCTTATTCTGCACAGTCTCATCGTCTTAGAGATAATACATCATCGCATCACAGTCACCACTGGATCTACGCGCTACTCGCAGTCGCTTGCTGGTAGTTGTGGGCGCTGACTAAGCACTATATGTTGGCCATCCAGTGAAAGTATCGTACGACATCTAGACTCCAATCTGATACTAACTCCTCTCGCGCTATATGTTATGATTATGATTCTAAACAGAAGTTTAGGATAAACTGGACTGTACTATCTACTGTAGTCGTGCTAACCAGATCGATGGACACCTAAGAGAACTTGATTAAAAGCTGGACTTCACCGGCTATTTGACATGCCTATGGACAAATACTCTATCGTCTCAGTCATATGTAAGTCAACGCAAATGCATCTAAGCCAATAATCTCCTTTGATGAATTGAGTCGCATGTGACGACCAATCTGTTAGTCTCTGAGAAGGTTTCTCTTAGAGTCGACAAAATTGTGTGGCTCGCAAATGACGAAGTGGTTGTCTCAAAAGTAATAATAATGACAATGTCAGCCCATGACCACATATCTAAAGAAAAATTTGTATAAGATTGTATTTACAGACTTGGCATTTTCTTCCCAACAAGAATAGTGCAAGAGATGTTCAAGAAGTAATCCGAGAAAACTCGTTGAGAATGTCATCAGACACCTCTCATATTACCATTATGGGGTTGGACTTGTGCCGGATGCTAAAAAAAATAAAACTGGACTAAAATCCACACGTGGTTTGGAAAAAATGCCAAAAAAACAAAAATAGAACCACGAGATGATTGTGTTAATTGCGACGAATCATTGATTTCCATGAAGCATCAAAAAATATTACTCATGTCGAGATACTGGAAAATCTTTGAGTATTTACTATTGGATAATTGTAAATGTTCTTCACAAAGCAGCGTTTTAGGAGTGGATGTATTGTTGTGCTAAAAAACTGGAAAAATAGAAAAAATACTCCATCAGCTAGGAGGAAATCCATTCTAGAAAATATTCGGAATGTCTGAAATGAATAATTGACATTTGAATTAGAGAAGCAAAAGGTATGAACATTTTATGAAATTTGGGATCTTTTTTCCAATGGTTAAAGATAATAAAATACATTGCTGTAATATGGTAGATTTAGAAAAATAATAAAAATGTATAAAAATGTATTTTTTCATATTTTACAAAATGATTTTAGCATAGATTTGGGATGATAATATGAAGTGTTATAAAATAAATTAAGTAAACTATAGTTACCTCGAAAAATATGAATGAATAAAATTATCATCAAATGTTGGATTGATAATGATACTCAGGTACTTAATTTTTTGATTGATAATATGAATTCTTAGGCAATCTAATTGTTATAAAAGACTAGGAAATGGATGCACAAAATAATTTATAAGCCAACCGACACACTGTTTGTATACATATGGAAGAAAGTTTGATGTTTTTATGTTTTGTTTGTTTATGTTTTTTTTAAAAAAACAATGAAACTTGGAAAAAAAACTTTCTAATACTAATAACTTTCTTATTTTCTAATTTAACCCAATCCTTAAGCCAGTTTACTATAGCAGCATCATAATATATTTCAAAATCTGGAAGGCCAAATCCTTCTTTTTTTCTTGGCATCCTGTAATAATTTACATTTCACTCAAGGTTTTTTTCCTCTGCCATAAAATTTAGATACACATTTGTTTAATTCTACGAAAAAAATCTTTTCCAACTTGACTGGCACTGTCTGAAACAAAAACAACAATTTTGGCAAAATATTCATTTTTACTATTGAAATACATCCCAATAGCGATAACTGCAATTTGGCCCAATTTTCTAAATCTTTAACTATTTGCATTATTAACTTATCATAGTTATCTTTTTTAATTGACGAACATCTAGCAGTCAACTCGATCCCTAGGTATTTTACTTTATTTACCACCTGCATACTTAATTTATTTGCTAGTTCTTCCTTCTGCTCCTTTTTACAGTTTTTTCTTAACACTTTTGTTTTTTCTTTGTTAATTTTTAAACCTGCCACCTTTCCGTATTCTTCTATTTCTCTTAGTAGTATAGGGCTCGCTTCTAAGGGTTCTTCTAATATAAATGCCATATAATCGGCCAATGCCTGGAGTTTATATTCCTCTTTTTTAATTTTTAGTCTTCCAATTTCTTGTTTTTGCGTAATTTGAACTAAGAGAGTCTCTTCTGCCAATATATACAATAGAGGAGCTAGGGGGCAGCCTTGTCTTACTTCCTTATTTGTCTTTATGGTATCTGTATTCTTCATCTTTCATTTACATGCCTTTTCAGCATTTTCACTGTAATTTTCCGGTGAGGATTGGGATGAACAATTACATTGAAAAATAAATTAAAACAGAATGTATTATTTCATCAGCAGATACATAAAGTCCATTGTATCTGTCCCAAAAGAAGTATCCATTGTTTATTATTATTGCATTTGCTTTCTTCTCATGAGGTGATCCTTGTTGTTCAGTTCAGGCCTCAGCACAATTATGAAACATTTTGGGAAAAATATGCATCCCAAAAGCCCAGCACTTGAGGCCAAGATGGAAAAGATCTCCACAGCTACCATGTATTTTCCATTGGTGCTCAGATAGGTTGGAACAAAGGACAACCAAACACTGGTGAATACCAGCATGCTGAAGGTGATGAATTTGGCTTCATTGAAATTATCAGGCAACTTCCTAGCCAGAAAAGCAACACTGAAACTGATGATGGACAGAAGTCCCATGTAGCCTAAGACAAGATAAAACATAGCAACAGAACCTTCCTTACACTCTGCTACTATCTCAGTGGTCAGCGTGTCCGTGTCCAAATTGGGGAATGGGGGAGAGATTGTTAGCCATAGAGCACACATGCCTACTGGGATGGAAGAACTGGAAAGGACCATAAAACATGTAAGCCTCTTTCCCATCCACTTCCTCATCCTGGATCCTGGCTTGGTGGCCATGAAAGCTACCACCACAGTGATGGTTTTGGCTAACACACAGGAAACAGCCAATGAGAAGATGATACCAAAGGCTGGTTGCCGAAGAAAGCAGGTCATCACCCCAGGCTTACCAATAAATAGGAAAGATGAAAGGAAGCAGAGCAAAAGACAGATTAGGAGAGCATAGGTGAGGTCCCGATTATTGGCTTTGACTATGGGACTATCTTTGTACTGGTGGAATATTTTTAATACCAAAATTGTGACTGAGAAGAAGAAGATGGCACTTGTGACTAAGGTGATGCCCAAAGGTTCTTCATAAGATAAAAAAACTACAATTTTGGGGAAACATTCATCTTGTTCCTGGTTTGGATACTGATCAGATGGACATTTGAAGCAATCTTCTGTATCTGAATGTGGGAAAACAGATAAAGATAGTGTTAATTTTTATGTGAAATCACTCAGTTGTCATGTCAGTCTTTTTAAAAAGAGGCCCACCACTCATGATTCCACAAGATAGATGAACTTTGTGAAGCAATACCCATTATTGTCCAATTGCCCGCTATCCTGTAAAGATCAGTATGTTTATTGTTTGGATTATTCATACTTGTTTAAAAATATAATGTGTTCTAAATTTGTTTAAAGCATAAAACATACACATATGTTCTTCTGCAGTGCTACCAAAACTCTGAACTTTAGTTTTATTCTATTTTAAAATTATAAAAGGTTTATTTAGTGTATGGCATGTTTTAACCAAGAATCATCGAGGTGGTTGTCTGCCTCTGTGAAAGGATTTTTTTCAGGCAGCGTTATCTTTACCGATGGGACACCTGAATGCCAGTAGGCAATCGGAGAAGGCTCCTTTCTTGCCCTACCATGGTTTCTTCACTCACAGGAATTGAAACCCTGAGCTGCTGACCTCTGCAATGCACAGGCCCACTGCCTTATCACTCAAGCCACTCTGCCCCTCATTGGAGGAGGTATTCCATACTTTCTAAAGCATCAGTAGTGCAAAGGAACATTTAGGTATTTGGAAATTCAATATTTTGCTTTCCCATCCTTAGCACAATTCTGCTTCATGTACATTATTTCCCTTGAACACAAACACCTTCAAGGAATAATGGATTGGAGGGGAAAAGGTGCTACTGTGTATAGCTCCAGGTTTGAAGGGAAGATATGTCCTTTCAGTTAGCCCTTTCTGTAACTCTCTAAATCAAGGGTGTCAAATTCAATTTCATTGAGGGCCATGTTAAGGCTGTGGTTGACCTCAAGGAGCTGGGTGGGTGTGTCTAATTGGGTGGGCATGGCCGACTGGGTAGGCATAGCCACCCTGACACTATTCCCCAAACTGCTGGCATGTTTTCTCTTTACATTGGATAGACTTGGTCAAAGTGACATGGGACAGCCCCTTACATTTTCCAGTATGGCCCTGCAGGCCAAATCCAACAACATCACAGGCCAGATCTTGCCCGTGGGTCTTGTGTTTGACAACCTTGCTCTAAATCATCCATGTCTTCTCCTGGGTTACATGATTATTGATAGATAAAAGTAAAGGTTTCCCCTATCCAGTCACATCTGAGTCTAGAGGATGGTACTCGTTTCGATTTCTTACTTGAAAGACCTAGCATTGTCTAAAGACATTTCCATGGTCACATGGGCAGAGTGACTATCTGCTTAGGTCTACAGAATGCTGTTAGTTTCCCACCAAAGTGATATGTATTTATCTGCTCATATTTGCATGCTTTTGAACTGCAAAGTAATCAGGAGCTGGGGCAGGTAACAGGGGATGTGTTTTATGCTGCTCAGGTTTCTAATCTAGGCTATCAGCTTTCTAGCTGACAAGCTCAGTGTCTTTAACCACTGAGTCATCATGGCCCTGTTGATAGATGTTGCCAGGAAAAGTTGTGTTTGAATTAAGAAGTTGCACATGAGCACTAATTTCGTGCATCCATGAATTCCAAAGGAGCTTTCTTCTTTAAAATATGAAGTCCTACAAAGTCGTAATGATGATAATATATTAAGCAAGGATAGATTGCTATATAACTTATGTGGCCCAACAGTTATACTGGCACAACACTTCTCAACAATTGCCATGTTGAATATCCTTCAAATTCTTATTAAGCACGCTGGAGAAAAGAGATAAGAAGAAGAATTAAATACAAAGATTTGCTTTACTGTGTCATTTACCTCTTTCATTGGAAATCTTCCCTTCTGGACACTGAACACAATCATAGCAGCAAAATTTATTTCCTTCTTTTTTTTTCTTTTCATAACCAGGCTGGCAATAAGGATTACACAAGGAAAGGGGATGGATCTTTAAAAAAACAGTTTAATCGAAAAATTAGGTAAATTAGGTTGAATAATCAATTTACACAAGTTTGGAAGGTAAATAAGTAGATAAATAGGTAGGTAGGTAGGTAGGTGGGTGGGTGGGTAGGCAGGCCACTACAAATTATGTGTCCTGTACAATGTTGAATGTATCATATAAAGTACAACACTTCATATTAAAGTAAACCCTTGATGTAAAATTAACGATTAACAATCTTCTTCTTCCCCTTCCCCTTGTCCTTCTCTGTTCCACCTCCTCATTCTTTTTTTTTTCTTCCTTCTCCTCCCAAGGACTTACTAAGGATCTCTCTACCTTTGTGAATCTGGAGTCTCTTTGTACCTCTTAACTGAATTTAAAACAGCAGATCTGCATAGTCCTTTGGACAAAAAAACCCCAGTGCTAAAGGACAGCTGGAAAATAGAGGAGGAGAAAATGACATTCATTTCATAACTTTGTCCAGAAAATGAAATTCATTTCATAACTTTTTCCCAAATGTATTCCTACTGTCACTATAAACCAACTTGCCTCCAAGAAAATGTTGGTTTTACTTAGGAAGAAGTAGACAAGAACAAATGCTATTCCCTTAAGGCTAGGTCATATCGGCCGACGGATGCAAAACGAATGTAAAAAGGACACAGCAGATGAGCAAAATTTCCATCCGTTGTAATCCGCTCTCAAAAGTGCCCCAAATTTGCATAAACAGAGTGAAAAGGAACGGAAAGGAATGTACTGGGGGAGGACGTAGCGAGGATGTTAAGTGGATGCTCAACGGAAGCCTAACGGATGGAAGCGGATGGAAGCGGATGACACATCCGCAGGGCTTCTGTGGGATAACAGCGAAGTGGACGCGCAGCGGAAAGAACGGATGCAGAGCGGATGCCTAGCAGATGTAAAGCATTCACTTTGCGGGGGAAGATGCATTGCGTCAGCCCCGTGGATATAAAAGGATGCAGCTCACAAGCAGGTCATCATTCAGAGGAAAGACCTGCTGCCAGACACATCTTCAGCCAAACAACCAATGGAGAAGAAGAAGAAGCCTGTGCCTACTCCTGCCAGCCCTAGCAAGGACAGGACCACCATCCCACCCCCTGATGCTTACTCTGCTTCTGCTGGGGCTTCTGCTCCTGGTGCTGACTCTGCTGGTGCTGGTGCTTCTGCTGGTGCTGCTCCTGATGCTGGTGATTCTGCTGGTGCTTACTCTGCTGGTGCTGCTGCTAGTGCTCCTGGTGCTGCTGGTGCTGCTGGTGCTGCTGGTGCCCCTAGAACCTCAAAGCCTTTCTGTGAGGGCCCAGAAGGCCCTGCGCCAGAGGAGGAAGAGGCATTTGTGAGAAAAGGGTGAGAGCAGACATTGCTGAGGAACATGAGGATGAGGTGCTCGAATGGCTGAGGGAGAACGAGTACCTATGGTGGAAGGGACACAGGCCTCTATTGAGACACAAGCAGGAAGCAGGCAGCTTGGAGAGAGAAGGAGGAGAGCCTGGGCTACACTTCAGATGTCCTCCTTGGGTGGTGGAAGCACATGCACACCTGGTACGGGAAGCTGCACCTGAAGAAGTCTGGCCAGGCCACCGGTCAAGCTCACCGACCGGGAGACCTAGTGTGATGGTCAAGTGCAGCTTCTTGGAGGTGAGATCCACCACCAAGAAGCAGCCCCTCTGTCTACCCTCACTCTCAGGCAGCCACAAAAGACCAGTCTTCTTCTGGCCAAGAGTCAGCTCCTGTGTCCAGGCACGGTATCTATTGAGCGTCCCACGACGGGAGACCCCCCCGACAGCTGCACTCCCCGTGGCGGAGCACGGGAGGACCCCTGATGCAGTTGGAGCAAGAAGAGGCCGCTGCCACCAGAGAACAACCCACACCCACACCCAGCTCCACCTCCACAGAAAGCAGGCAGAGAGCCAGACCGGAGGGACAGAGCCACACTGTCCTCTTGGAGATCAGGGACACCATCAAGAGCAGCATAGATCTCCTCTCTCAGCTGGTACAGTCCGACATACCATCCTCTAACAGAAAGCCCTTCCTCACCTATGTCAACCAGACCCTCATGAAAATGCCCAAATCCCAGTACCAGGTGATAAAGGAGAGGATCACAGGTCTTCTGCACCACCCTCCAGGCCCAGCTGAACCTGCTCTGACCCAGTCCAAGTCTGCTCCTCACACCCAGGTGATGTCACAGACCTTCCAAGGCTTTCCACAGCCCCTCACTTTGGCCAGGATGCCAAAGACGTTCTCCACTACCCGCCTTGCCCTGGACAGCCTGTAGTTGAAGATCCTCTCTTCACGGGTGAGGCATCTGGAAGTGTAGGGCTTCATGAGGTAGGTTCTGGGGAGAAGGCGTCATCCCCCATGATGAAGTAGGGCACATGTTGTGTGTCATTGGCAGGGGTCTGGATCTGGGAAGCCCATGATGTGGTTGCATTCCAGCCCCTCCTTGAGGTGACTGGTGTTGTATACCTGGGCATCTGAAGATGACCCATTGCCTGAAGCATCGATGTACATGAACTTGTAGTCAGCATCGACCATGGCAAAGAAGGATGATGCTGAAGAAGCCCTTGTAGTTGAAATAATTGGACCCTGAATTGGCTGGAGCTTTGCAGGCCACGTGCTTCCCATCATGGCTCCAACGTTGTGGGGAAAATTCCACTTCTGATACCACTGCTCTGCAACTGTCTTCCAGCCTTCTTCTGTGGAGGGGCACTGGAGGATCTCATCCAGGTATTCTTCGATGATGGCCTCCACCACTTCTTCTGACCACAATGCTGATGGTGTTGTGTGGCACCCTCCAGGCATACTGCATGTTCCTGTACGTGGTCCCGGAGGCCAGGTGGCGCAGAGTCAGTGCCACCTTCAACCCAGGGTACAGGCTGGGCCGGAAGTTGGTGTTTGCCTTGGTCAACCTGGATCTCAGCCGCTCCACAACTTCGTCAAACATGGCTGGAGCATCCTCGTGAAGTGCTGGAATGCACAGGGTCTTCGTTCCTCAGCTCCACCATCAGCTTGTCATACATTCCAACTCAGCTCTTTTCACGATCCATCTTGGACCCACACACTTCTTGGACACCTCCTTTTCTTGTGTAGAACAGGTGAAAGAGCTTGTAGAGGGCTTCACACTGTTGTAGAATGATGGTGCTACTAAAAGGAGTGCGCAATGATCTATGGTGGAGATGACTGGATGCTGTGGAAGAGCAAGGAGCAAGGCTGAAGAGGTCTGCACACCAGGGCTGCTGGACTGAAAGTGAGATCCAGGTGATTCCTCCCCCTTTTTATAGGAAATATAAGTGTCCTTCTGCATCCTCTAGACATCCTGCAGACATCCTAAATATCCGAGATACATCCCCTATACAAATTTTTTTCCATTTTAATGCTTTATATGCAAGCTGCATCCGCTTACATCCTTTCTACGTCTGTGCAACCTAATGCTGTATGTCCGTTTCCGGTCTTGTTTCACTTTCTCCCTGTGTCCGTTTTCCGCTGGAGTGGATTTGAGTGTGCGGATGCACAGTGGATGCCTAACTGATAAGCGGATGCTCGTAACAGATGACAACGGATGTAAAACAGATGTTCCCCGTATGCGTAGCGGATGTAGAATGGACACGTTAGGTACTTCATCCGCTCAAAAAGTTTTGTGCAGCTCAAAACTTTTTGAGCGGATGAAATCTCAGTAGACGGATGCTGGATGGATAGAGAGTATGAAAAACGTATGCAGTGAGTACAGTACGGATGCATCGCATTAACTAATGGATTGCAAGCCTTTTTCTCCATTTTACATCCTCTTTCCATCCATTGGTGCAGTGTGACATGGGCTTTATCAAAATGTTTCTGAAAAAAAGAGTTCATATGCTGTCGTCAAAATCCCTGTAAATGTATTCCAAATCCATGTAAACATTTTCCCCCTAGAAAGCTGATAAAGGTCTACAGGTTAAAGAACAACCAAAACAGAATACAAAGAGGAAAAGGGGGATTAAAATCCCCAAGACAGAGATAGTTTAATCCATTTATATTTTCCACTAAAAATAGAAGAGCCGTAACTGTCTTTTCTTCCTTTTATTTTGCTTCTCCTACTCTAAAACATTTTTTTTTCTTTTAACAGCTCTATAATCCCTTGCATCACAGTAAAGTTGGGGCATCTGAATGGACCTGAGCATTTACTGGCTGGATGCCCTTCCTGAGCCCTATATGGAGTTCACAACAGATATTTTCTTTAGTGCCTAGAGAAATATCTGCCACTACCTAGGATCACAGCCTCCTGATTTTGAGGTGAGGCTCCACCTCTCGGCCGCCAGGCCACTCCTCTTCCCCTATAACAATAATACTGAAAATGTTTTCCTTTCCTTTGTAAGTATTCCATTTCTCCTTGTATTGGTATCTAGGAGTGTCCCATGTAGGTTTTATTATCCGATGTGAGGCATGAGGAGAACTGATTATGTTCGTTCATTTGTTGTAATTTAAAGGAGAGAATTCCAACAATTAAATCTTTTCAGATGATTTACAAATTCTCACTTTGTTAGCGTTTCCATGCCATTTAATCTTGTCATCCTCAATGATGAATTTCTTTCCTTGAAAATCCTTGGTCTCCATCCTTCCAACTTTTACTTTATGGAAAGAGTTATTAGAGAAAATAAGCATGTTTATTATATCAAATCCGGATCCCATCTCCTTATTCTTATTAAAGGACACCGTTTCTCCATTTGTGTTGTTGAATGAAAGGGTCTGAAGGAAATGGTGGAGCTAAGAAGACAAAGAAGAACAAAGCAAGAAACACCTAAGAAAACACCTAAGAGAATATATACACATTTTGTCACTGTCATTTGTCACCTTTATTCTTGTTATTTTTGAGCTGTAGCTCTTCTTTTTATATAAACATTTTAACTCTTCATTGTACACCAGATATGAAATAACTAGAATTATATTTTATTGTTTTTATTATTGTTATTATTTTATTTTATTATTATTTTATAAATATAACTAGAGTTATATTTACCTGATATAATAAACTTTACAGAAGCTATGAAAAAAAATTAGAAATTAGGAAGAAAGTACAAAGAAGAACTAAGATGATTAAGGGCCTCGAGATAAAAACATATGAAATAGAATTGGAGGAGTTGGATATGGCTAGTCTAGAGAAAAGAAGGACAGAGTGGGGCACATGATAGCAGTATTCCAGTATTTGAGAGGCTGCCACAGAGAGGAAGGGGTCAATTTATTTTTCAAAGCAGAAGAAGGCAAGACAAGAAACAATGGATGGAAACTAATCAAGGAGAGAAGCAACCAGGAATTAAGTAGAACATTCCTAACAGTGAGAACAGTTAACCAGTGGAACATCTTGTCTTCAGAAATTGCAAGTGCTTCATCACTGGAAGTTTTTAACAAGAGACTGGATAGTCACCTATCTGAAATGGTATAGGGTCTTCTGCTCGAGCAGTGGGTTGGACTAGAAGATCTCCAAGGTCCCTTCCAGATCAATTCTGATTGCTGCTGCCTGTGTCTTCCCTTTTCCTCCTTTTAACCTGATTCAGTTGGATGTCTTTGCAATGTTCTCACCACCCCTCTGGATTTAACACATATTTCTACTACTACATTGTTTTTCAAACAACCTTTGGATTCCTTTTTTACCTTGCTGGATTCCTAGAAAATATCATTATTATTATTTTAAGTGACTGAACCAGGGCAATAGTAGAATAAGAGAATCAATTGTAATAATGTAAGGAACTGAATAAAACTTTTTAGGACTAGGTATGAAGAAATATCTGTTTGAATGCCTGAATCTATTCATTCTACTTTTATATTTTAAAAATAGCTTATTTTAACCTGATTAATGACTAGATATGAAGACTTTTGAAAACCTTTCTTTAAAAAGGGTAATTGTGAAAGTGAATGAAAAGATTTTACTCATCTTCAGAATTGTATCTATTACAATTCTGTAATATTTTAGCTTTAGCATTTCCAGGTTGAAATGATTGAATAATGACAATTCCATTGCCTGGAGATGCCCAACTGGATGTCCTTTTCATGTCCCCATTAAGTTGCCCACAGATGGTACTGAAATGGTACTAAAATATTTGTTGATGGTTGTCCACTTTGAAAATACTGATTGGCAGAAGCTGGACAATATGATGGGAGATCGCACCATCCTGTAGCAGCAACTGTGTCTCAAATGCAAGTTTGCTGATTGTCAGCCCAGCATCCTAAGCTCATGAGTCACTGAGCTCCCTAGAACTAGGAAATATAAGAGGACTTCTCTCACCCCAATGGAAAATATAATCCATGAATCTATATAAAAGTGAAATACCACTCACACATCATCACAAAATCTCCAGAAACATAAAGCCTACAAACTTGATATTTGGCATGGATGTTCTTCTTGGCTTCTAGGTGTTCACTAAGAAATGATATTTTTTTAAATGAGCATCAGAGCACTAGTATTTCATATATTATTATTAACATGATCTAACGCTAAGGAGTTTTATTCTCCCTCCCCACCTAAAAAGAAAACTATTTTAAATGCAAAACACAAGGAGAAGAGAGGAGTTTCTTAGTTTCATAGCACCAAGCAGCTTTAGTATAGAACAATTGTGCTAAGCCATGTCCAGACTCCTTGCTGTCTCCTACTTGCTCATACAGCAAATACAGTTTCAGTTTCCAAACAGCCTCAACTTTCTCACACATTGACAAGATACTAGCCAGATGAATACCAATGGATGCTGGTAGGCAGAGGCACAATTTTTCCCCTTATTTTCCTCCCCAAAAGCTAAGCCCAACCACATAGTTACATTTCAAAGTACGGGAACTAAACTAGTACCATATATTATCAGTAAAAAATAACTTATTTTTATTTTAGTTTCATGTGAATTATTTTTTTGGTGCTATGTATTGTTTCTTCTCATTCTTTTTTTCTTTTTCTCATTCTGGAGACATTACCTGCCAAGGGTTTATCTCTTCAAGATATCTTGTCATCCTGACTGCTTTATTTTTTGGTCGAGATAAATCCAGGTTGTGTAACGCATGGGCCACAGCAAAGACTGCATTGTAGATGCTGTAACTATGGCCAGTCATGACCATCTCAAACAGAATCCCTGGAAGATCCCTCAAAGATTCTGTCCCAGTACAAAAGTTGTGAGCCTCTGTTAGGTCCTTAGGATCTGGAACAGAACAACCAAAGGCTTGTGCCCAGAATTCCTTGAAAAAATCATCAAGATGTGCCTTGGCTGGTTTTATATTCTGAAGGTAGACCTGAAACTCTTCATGCTCAGTGGAGTGGATTGCAAAAATAAGGGCACCTTGGAATATCTCGTATTTCCAGTCCCTTGAAATGACGGTTGAAGCAAAGTCAATCTGGCCTGTCATAATCCACACCTTTTCAGTATAGTTAACAGCTGCAAAAAATAGTGCTGTGCTTAGCCACATTATAATTAGTGTTTCACCATAGACAACCAGGACATTAACTTTCACATCTGAGTAGAACTCTTTCGTATTTGCAGAAATGGTGTTCAGTTCATCAAGTTCAGGGAATCGGCTGTCAATTGGCATTCTTTGAACAAAGGCTGAACAAATTTTATTCTGGAGAAATAAGGACTCCATCTTTTTCAAGAAACATTCTCCACTTTTGTCATCTCCAGCCAAAAGTCCAACCCAGATCCACCCAAAATGTTTAAGTAAATAGATAATGCCTGTATATTGATGGCCTTCATTGGAGACTGTATGGTAAAATGAAGAGGTCTCCCCCATATTGTTTCTTTGCATAGGAAATGATCCATATGTGAGCTGAAAGGACATGCTCAGAGATATTATATTATTTACTTATTCATTACATCTCTATCATGCCCATCTCACCTATGGCCCTGGGCAGCTCATGATAATAAAAACAAGATAGCATAGTATAAGAGCATAAGTCAGAATAAAGTTAAAAACAAAATTCAAAAGTTAGGGATATGGTATTAAAAATGAAAAAAATTAAAAAGATAACAAAATAAAGAGAATGGGATACCAGCCCTCCCCAGAGTTGCATATCTCTCTTTGATCCCCATGCTAACTGGGAAAGCCAGATCTTAACACTCTTTCTGAAGGCCAGAAGAGTGAGGGCCCAACTCAACTCTGGAAATAATATAGGGTGAGGGCAATAGAAAAGATCTGTCTCTTCCCGGATCCCTCCAAACAAAATTATTTAGTTGACAGCATTCACAACATGCCTTCCTTACCTGATCTACCTGAATGGGACAATATAGTTGGAATTAAATAGTTTCTTAGGTTAACCTGACCCCAAGCCATGAAGGGCTTTAATGGAGATATCTAACATCTTTAATTGGATCTGGAAACAATCTGGCACCTAAGCTGTTCACAGAGCAGATGTCTTATATTTCTACCATCTCCCTCTCTCTCTCTCTCTTTCTCTCTCTCTCTCTCTCTCACACACACACACACACACACATCTTTGTCATGTCTGTCTTCTGCTATCTCTCTATTTCCATCTCCATCTCCACCACCTTCCATCTCAGCCCCGGTTCCATCCACCCACCCACGCACCCATCATATCTCTCTGTCTGTCTGTCTGACTGTCTGTCTGTCTGTCTGCTCCGTACTTCCGTCGTTCCATCCATCCATCCATCCATCCATTCCATCCATCCATCCATCCAATCCATCCATCCATCCATCCATCTATCATCTCATCTATCTATCTATCTACTATCTATATTCTATCTATCTTATCTATCTATATCTGTCTGTCTATCTATCTATCATCTATTCTATCTATCTATCTATCTACTATCATCTATCTATCTATCCTATCTATCTTCCTGTCTGCCTGTCTCTCTTTCTGCCTGTCCGTCATCTCTATTCTATCTATCTCTCTGATCTATTATCTATCTATCTACTATCTATCTATCTATCTATCTATCTATCTATCATATCTATCAATATCTATCATATCTTATCTATCGTATCTATCTATTCTTCATCGATCTATCTATCTTATTCTTCTTCCTGTCTGCCTGTCTCTCCTTTCTGCCATGTCCGTCTATCATATCTATCTATCTATCTATCTATCTATCTTATCTATACTATCTATCTATTATCTATCTATTCCTATCTATCTATCTATCTATCCATGCTATCTAATCTATCTATGCTATATATCTATACTATCTCTATCTATTATATCTATCTATCTACAGGTATCTACTCTATCTATCTATCTATCATCTATCTATCTATCTATCTATCTATATCTGTCTGTCTGTCTATCTATCTATCTATTATCGTCATCTATCTATCCA
This sequence comes from Laticauda laticaudata, assembly GCA_004320025.1. Lineage (NCBI taxonomy): Eukaryota > Metazoa > Chordata > Lepidosauria > Squamata > Elapidae > Laticauda > Laticauda laticaudata. The sequence continues at coordinate 18,119 of BHFT01033823.1, forward strand.
TCTAAATATCTATCTATCATATCTATCTATCTATGGTACGATTCTCTTCCCTGTCTGCCTGTCTCTCTTCTTCTGCCTGTCGTCCATCCATCCATCTATCTTGTCTATCTGTCTGTCGCATCTATCTTCTATCTATCTATCTATCTATTATCTATCTATCTATTATCTATCCCATCTATCTATCTGATCAATCATCCATCGCTAATCTATTCTATCTATGCTATATATCTATCTATCTCTATCTATTATCTCTATCTATCTATCATCTATCTATCTATCTATCTAAATCTATCTATCTATCTATCTAATCTTATCTATCATCCTGTTTCTCAACAATACGGCCCCCCAAGAAGCCCAGCCAGCATGTTTGTATCGGCAATGAAATTTGAAATTTAAGCCCCTCCCCCAAATAAGGCCTTATTGTTAAAACAATGCGAAATAGGGGGAAGGTTGGGGGCCTTGCCGTAGGAAGTACTTTTTGTTGCACACCGGATATGGTGCTGGCCTGCGTGACCCAATATGACAGTACCCCACCAACGCCGAGGTCAACATCCATAGCTGTCACTGCCCGCCCACCCGAAGATGCAAGAGGAGGAATGTAGACACCCCCAAAAAACAAAACCAGTTACTGTACCAAAATATTAGGGCTGCACAGATTCTTACCTGTGGAATCTTGGTAGGACTTAAGATGCCTGCCACATAGGAGATATCCAGGGGCTTGCATTCCCCAATGAGTAGCTCTATCTATCTATCTATCTATCTATCTATCTATCTATCTATCTATCTATCTGTCTGTCTGTCTATCACCTACCTACCGATCTACCTATTATTCAGTACTGTTATTTTGTTATTTACATAATATCCTTGGTTTTTCCTTATGCTTGCATCTCTTCCAATCTCTGGAAGCTTTTCGCATTTTTTTTCATTCACATCCACTTTTTTGGGAATATATCATTCACTTTCAGAAAAACAAAATCGGTTACTGTATCAAAACAACAGGGCTTCTCTGTTGATGTGCACAGATCTTACCTGTGGAATCTTGTACAGACTTAAGATGTCTGCCACATAGGAGGAGATGTCAGGACTGATTCCCCCAATGAGTGCTATATGTTTTATGTGAGGATCACATTTGTAATTGGGGAAAAATGCCTGTGACTTAAAAAGCAAATCCAAAGTGATCCTGTAGGTCATCCTTGAATCAAAATGACTGTCATAAATCTGAAAGCCAAGGGTGACATTCGACAAGATTGTTGGATCCTGGTTGATCTTATTCACAGCAAAGGCCAGAGCCAGGAGGTGTTGGTAGAACTTTGGCAACATACTACCAAAAGAAAATTATACATCTTCGATTAATTTAATCTATAGCGACCTTCTTGCACGGCTCAGATTTAAATAAGGCAAAATTAATTGGAAATCTTTCCACCAACCCTGATTGGCTCCTTCATTAGTAAAATCAGGGAGCTGAATAAGGAGAAAATTCTAAAGATTTAGAAAAAAAAATAATCACAAAAGAGATTAGAGACACTCCAAGTACTGAACTACAAGTTGAAAAAGTAGATTGGCTCCTAGGTAACTAATAAGATAAAAGAGTTGGAAGGGATCTTGGAGATCTTCTAGTCCAACTCTCTGCTCAAGCAGGAGACCATTCTAAAAAACCTCCAATAATATGTATGATTCTTGCATTAAAAACAAAGGCATGCCTTTTATTTAGAGTTTTGTTTTGTATTGCTATCTTCTTTATATTTATGATTGTTGAAACATCGTGTAACTCACAAAATATTTCATCTTACACCTGTAGTTTTATACTAATTGGCTTCTCCCATCAGTATTGTTCAATAATCAATTCCTACTCTTCATGCTTGAAAAACTAGATAATATATTAGCTAAGAGAGTTCCATTTCTCACTGATGTCATAGCTTTCAACGGTAGTGTTGCTGTCCACACTGTCAAAGAGCAACACTGTTTGTGTGAAATAAGCACATCATTTTTCTGGTTTATCTGATTTATATGGTTTATATCAGGGTGATGGTTAAGTTTTAATACTTTGTGTAAGTGTCTAACGACTAAACACAACTGATATAATCCCCTTAACGATGAAGTGGTTTTTGTAATTTGTAATGAATTGCAGTGCAAGTATCTTGTCATTTCTATGAACATTATAAATGGAGGAAAGAATAACGTTTGGTCAAAAGTAACAGAATATTATTCCTTTCACCAAAGCCAGTTTTTTTAAAAAACTTTGGACAATTTCTCTCTATATGCTTCCCCTTTTGTACAGCTGTGCTTATCTCTCTTTTCATAGCTATTTATTATTGTGATTCCAATCTAAACATCAATGAACCATTGGCCTCTTGCAATCTCTCCCATGCATTAAGGTAATCCACTTTACCTTAATTGACTTCTACCTTATTATCCTTAAATGTCTTNCCAATCTAAACATCAATGAACCATTGGCCTCTTGCAATCTCTCCCATGCATTAAGGTAATCCACTTTACCTTAATTGACTTCTACCTTATTATCCTTAAATGTCTTGTTTAACGTGGAAATTAAAAAGCAAATAAGCGCTACTAGCTCTAAGGTATAAAATAATTACTAATTGTAGAAAGAAGATAGGATGGCCATCTGCTCTTTTATGCCATTAAATGACTAGATCTCAGTAGCTGAGAGTGTTTAGCCCTGATGGTAGAGGAGAAGAATGGGGAGCAAGTGAGAAATACTTACATTGGAAGCTCATCACTGAGTTTCTTAGATGGAGCATCATCAAAAGTATATTGGAAATATACATTTAAGATATGAGAAACTATCCCACCTATCAGGAACTTGCCAGGCTGGTACCACTCATGTGGAACAAGAAATGACTCTTTGCTAGAGCACTTCTTGGTGTCTGCTTTACCTCTTCCATAAGATGGAAGGAGTATTAGTACTGTTAACACAAACATCTGGTTCCACATCACTCTAGATGGAGGCAGTTTCCAGTTTTCACTCTAGATAGAGGCAGTTTTCTCGATGGAGGCAGTAAGCTGAGAGCTTTACTAGCATCAGAAAGCTACATCATCTGACAACCGACTCCACAACTGCAGCAAAGAAAAAGGNAGGCAGTAAGCTGAGAGCTTTACTAGCATCAGAAAGCTACATCATCTGACAACCGACTCCACAACTGCAGCAAAGAAAAAGGAATATAACTAAGGACAGCCCAGTTCTGGAAGTACTCCTTAGATTTCAAGCAATACCAAGATAAGCTAATAATGATTTAAATGAACTGGAGAAATCTACAAGATTGGATAGTATTGGATAAATTCTGCCTTCTTCTTTGTCCTTCCCTAGCTTGGAATTGTGCAAAATAAAGGTTTTATAGTTCCTTGCAATATCACTTATGCATTTGTGTTTTTGATGTTGTCTAGCAGTCCCTTGGTGAAGTTAATATGGAGAACAAATTAGCTCAGATAATTGCAAGAAGGATAATTACTACTAATGCAAATTAGCTCTCTTTGGTTTTCCTTAATGTATATTTAAAACAAAAACAAAAGGAACTTGACTTAATGATGATGCAATCAGATGAGTATGCTCAAATGACTCAGATGACCTTTGTAGAAGAAAACTTTCAAAATATTATTTTTTTCATGTTCCATTTTCGTTGAATAATTCTGGGGATGGCCTTTGGGTTAGGTTATGTTGGGACAACAAAGGCTGCAACACCAACATTCACACCACATTCAAAAGTGATGAATTTTGTTATATTCAGTGCATATAGTAACTTCATAGCAAAGAAAGAAACTATGAAGCTAATGATGGACACATGATAGAGGGCTATCTATATACAAAGTTCATGCAATTTCTGGTCATTCAAACATTATCTTTTAAATTGGACTGTTGAAAATGTGTCAGATAGTCTCACATTTGCCAGTGAATGAATGGTCTCAGCACACTGAACTTTAAAGGAAGTCTGGGAAAACTATGAATTTTGGGATGATTTCAACTCATGTACATTTTGAATTTGAAAAAAAAAACTTATTAAAATAAAAGAGAGAAATTGAAAGAGAAGCATTGGAGAAAAGCTTCATTGGTTTCAATGCTCTGATCCTGCTATGGCCATTGGAAAACTGACAGGATAAAATTTCTCTTCTACTGCAAGCAACTTTCCTAATCTGCTTCTCTGGACTCTAAATGTGTTTCAGATATGAAACCACAGTTGAAGTTCTACTTCTGGACTTAATCCTATTGATGGATTTTAGCCATCTTCCTGATAAGCTGGTTTTTAAGTTCCACATGAAACTCACATGTAAATGAAGCCACTGAGCTGTTTCTCCTTTAAATAAGCACAAACACACAAAAGAGCATCATAGAGCCAAAGCTGTCATTGCTCTAAAGGAAATTGAGCTATCCTTACTCCCCAATGGATATTGTCATCCTTCTTTGCTTACTAGCTGCTCCTCTCTGTGAGTATTTTTCAGATAGACCTGAACAATGAGACAAACCAAAAAGAAGCTTGTGTTCTAATTCTTGCTTTGTCATTCGTTTAGATGTCCATTCCACTGTCCAACTTGTGGAATCTGGGCCAGGAACAGTGAACCCTGGAGGATCCTTTAGATTAACTTGCAAGGTGACGGGGGATTCCATCACAAATGCATACTGGGTGTGAATCCGCCAGGCTACAGGAAAAGGATTGGAATGGGTGGGCCAGATAGACTGGTCTAGTAATAACTGGAGGACATACTATGCCTCATCCCTCCAAATCCGGACAACCTTGACAGCCGATGACTCCCGCAATGAATATTATTTGACCATGAGATCCTTGACAGCTGCAGACTCAGCCACATATTACTGTGCACGAAGGTCACAGTGGGACAAAGCAAAGGAGGAAGTTTGAAAAACCTCTGGGCCTTTGTCTCAATCCATTCATGCATTCCCATGAATGGATTGAGATAACTTAATTCTTTCTACAGGCTGCTCTTCTCTGCAGAGTGAACAAGCTACTCTTCCAGGTCAACAAGAAGTAGTACTAGACTTCAGAATTGTTGCTTGTATTCAGAAGATACATAACTTTTGTACTTGCTTCTTCTTTTTTTTTTTCTCTTCCTTTTGTTTTCTTTCTCATATTTGCAGTGTTTTTGAGGTCTGGCTGCCATATCATTGTCATCGACAAGTACAAAGAGATGCAGTGCTCTTCAAGTAGGGTTGATTGTTAGTTCTAAAGTCTTGTGATCATTTATCTTCCCATGTGTGGTATGTCCCTGTATGTTTTGGTTTTCAAACGAGGACCATATAGGAATGAATTGGCAGTAATGGAAGAAAGATATCAGTCAAGGTGTAGAATTCTATTTCATAAATAGAAATTTAATAGCACTATACACTACCTGTGAGAATAGGATATCTTTTGGTTCTTAATAAACACATGCCTCTCTATCTATATGTCTCTATGTGTGTGTGTGTATATACACACATATATACATATACATTTATAAATACACAATCATACATATATATGGTATGTATGTTTTTATCATTAAATGATTATATTAAATGCTCACAGAATAAATATTTATGAAGGCTACTAACAATTATTGGTATTAATATTATTATTTTATTTTTATTTACTGGATACCTTGAGGTGGGGTATTGAGCTCATTCTAGTCATTCTGAAAACTCTGGGAGATCAGAAACATCGTCCCAATCCTCAGTTTCATATCTATATAGTGAAGGTCTCTTCAGATCATCAGCCTGATGGCTCCTTTCTATCTGTTTTTGCACAAGGGGGCAGCAGTGTCCTAAACCTAACCTTCTTCATTTAACACAAAGGAATGTGGTTTTATCTGTTAGCCTGATGGTTTCCTCTGCTGCTTCCCAATTATCACTCAATAGGTCTCTGGAGACTATCCTTCCCCAACAGACTTTCTCATCATTCTTTTTTATGAGTTTGAGATAAAATTGTTTCTCTATCTTTCCTTTTCATTTTCAGACTAAGCTTGATACATTTGAAAAAGTTCCTCTCTCTTTGTACACTGCCTGCCCTCTTTATTCAATCATAACTACAGATATAGATGACAAAAATATGGGGGGAAAACCGTAAGCAATATATTGGTGTATCCTCACACAGAAACTGACTGCTGAGCAAGGGAAGGGAATCAGAAGAAAATTAAAAGGAATCAGGAGGGTATTTGAAAAGGAATTAGAAGAGAATAGATAGTTAAGGCCTGGTCCCACTGGGCGATGGACGCAAAACGGATGCATAAAGGACACAGCGGATGAGCAAAATTTCGCGTGTGGCTCCATCCATTGTCATCCGCTCCAAAAAGTGATGAAAATTTGCATAAACAGAACAGAAAAGAACGGACGTGGGTAGTATGTAGTGGGGATGTCAAACAGATGTTCATAGGAAGGCTAGCGGATGAAAGCAGATGGAAGCAGATGATTCGAAGGGGTTCCGGGGGAGAATTTCAAAGTGGACACATAGCGGAAGGGGCGGATGCATAGCGGATGAAGTGCACGGAGGCCTAATAGAAAAAGGGAGCCGCACGGATATATAGTGGATGCAAAACGTTCACGGGGCATGTGGGGGAATGAAATTTCATCAGCTTCCACAGATTTAAATTAGGTATATGCTATGACATGGCAACAACAGTCAGCAACCTAGTGGGAAAGATGTGGCTGCCACATTAGCATCTGTGCAGGAACACTATGGTTCATCTCTCAGTCTAAGAAAGGAGGAAGCCCGTGCCTACTGCAGTGGCTCTAAATGCCCTGGCAAGGGGAAGAAGTCCAGAAACCAGCATCCCACCCCCTGGCATCTGACTCTGAAGCTGCTGCTGCTGCTGCTACTCCTGTGGACCAGCCCCAAGGCCCTCAAAGCCTGCTGCTGAAGGCCCTACTGCTCAAGCCCCTGAAGGCCCTGCTGTTCAAGTCCCTGAAGGCCCTGCTGCTCAAGACCCTGAAGGCCCTGCTGAAGCCACTGCCAGAGGGAGGAAGAGGCAAGGGAAGGAGAAGGGAGAGAGGAAACAGTACACTGTTTCTGAGGAGCATGAGGATGAGGTGCTGGAAAGGCTGAGGGAGAACGAGTACCTCTGGAGAAAGGGCCACAGACTGTATTGGGGAACACCAAAGAAGAAGCAGGCAGCTTGGAGAGACAAGGCAGAGAGCCTGGGGTACATTGAAGAAGTAATCCTGAGATGGTGGAAGCACATACACACCTGTTATGCAAGCTACACCTCAAAAAATCCAGGCAGGCCGCAGTCAAGCTCACTGACTGGGAGATTACATCATGGCCAAGTGCAGTTTCTGGGGGATAGAGATCCGCCACCGAGAGCAGCCCCTCTGAGACCCTCCTCCCTCAGACAGCCCACGAACAGCCAGTCCTCTTCCAGCCAGGAGCCAGCTACCCTGTCCAGACAGGTGTTTCAGAGGGCCCCACAGCAGAAACCCCCCCGACAGCTGCACTCCCCATGCCTGGAAGACTTGAGGATCCTGTGGAGGATGACGCCTGCTGTCACAAATGGAGGAAAATCAGAAGCCACCAGAGGCCAACCCGCCCCACCCCCCACCCCAGCTCAAGAGGATGCAGACAGAAGAGGCAGATTGGAAGGCAAGGACCACAGTGTGCTGTGGAGATCAGGGATACAATGAAGACCAGCACAGAACTTTCTCTCTCAGCTGGTCCACTTGGACAGAGCATCCTCAGGCCAGAACACCTTCATAACCTACGTGAGCCAGACCCTGAGGGACCTCCCTGAAGCCCAGTACCAGGTGATGAAGCAGAAGATCACAGCACTTCTGAACAACCCTCCAGGCCAGCTGAAGCTTGCTCCTACCCAGTCCAGGTCTGTTCCTCCACCCCAGGCGATGTCACAGCCCTTCCATGGCTTTCAACAGCCCTCACCTACCAAGGCTATGACTACCCAGGACTTCCTACAGCAGAAAGCAGAACTTCCCAGTCCGGGCCAGGTTCATCGGACACCACAGATGCCAGTCCTCATCCAGCTGCAGACCAGACACCCCACTACACTCCTCCCAACACTTCCTCCATCCAACAGCCAAGCCCGTCAACGGACAATCTGTCATCAGTATTGGGCCTGACATCTCAAGTCCTTGATGAAGGGCCTCTCAACTTCACGGGAACTGAGTCAGCTCTCGGATAGCTTCCTGAACACACCACCACCTGTTGTACTCTGGGCCAAGCACCCCAATGATGCCTTAGACCAGCACTCAAAGCCACAGCCACCTCCACAGTCCCTGCCCACTTACAGCTGGAACCATGGATATGACTCAGAGTGCTGCGAAGAGTGTCAGAGACTGAGTTGTTTACTTGTTAAATTTATCTCTGCTAAAGACACTTTATTTTGTTCATTTTTGCTAATTTAATACAGTCATGAAGTTTTACCAAAGAAAGTTTATCTTTGCTTAACACACTTCATACAGGTTACTTAGTTCATTTTGGCTTATTTATAAAGTCAATAAATTTTACTTAGAAAGTTAATAAAGGTTATCTTTTCTTAACACACTTAGTTTACTTGGTTCATTTTTTTTAACTTAATAAAGTGTTGGTGAAAACTTTGAAAAAATGGTTAAGCCTTTGCATGATTGTGGGATAGAATAAGATAGTTGTGGATAGATAAACCTCCAGTGCAAGCATAGTGGGACTTATGGTCCACCATCCCAGCGACCACACAACGTGGACCTTTTAATCAATAACATTTTTATTCATTGATCAACACATTTAAAAAAAAAACAAAGCTCTTTATTAATGCCCTATTCATTGTAGGACCATTCAACATATATGGCACAATTCATCAGTGTTATGCGACAGCCTCAAGGAAGCATCCATTAATCATCCATCATCCTGTCTTGCCACTCCATCCTGCTCCAGTGGGAGTTGCACAGCAGTGTCTAAGTAGGTTGCGCTCCTTCTTCCCTTCATGAAGCTCTGTTGGGGCCTTGTACATCCACAGTGTCTTACAGGTTATGTCCTGCCTCCATTCACCAGGATCCATGTCCCCATTCCCTTGTTGACAGTCGACAAGTCTGTTCTGCAACACTGGGTAGCAGATGCGCATGAGATTCTGCAGGAGGCAGCAAGCTTCCACGATGCTCCTCACAATCTCTGGTGGTGATTGTGCATGGTGGTGAGAAGTATCTGGAACCGTTGTCCAGGATGCCAAAGGTGTTCTCCACCACCCGTCTTGCCCTGGACAGCCTGTTCGTTGAAGATCCTCTCTTCACGGTTGAGGTATCTTGAAGTGTATGCTTCATGCAGGTAGGTTCTGAGGGAGAAGGCGTCATCACCAACGATGAAGTAGGGCACATCTTGTGTGTAATTGGGTAGGGGTTCTGGACCTGAAAACCCATGATGAGTTTGCGTTCCAGCCCATCCTTCAGGTCACTTGTGTTGTATACTGCCATCTGAACCTGACCCATTGTCTGGAAGCAATCGAATTGTACATGAACTTGTAATGGCAAAGAGAGATGATACTGAAGAAGCCCTTGTAGTTGTAATAAGTGGAACCCTGATTGGCTGGAGTTTTGCAGGCCACATGCTTCCCATCTTGTGGCTCCAACAGTGTGGGAAAGTTCCACCTCTGATACCACTCTTCTGTGAGTTTTTCTCCAGCCTTGTTCAGTGGTGGGGCACCTGAAGGAAGCTCCTCCACGTATTCTTCATGATGGCCTGTACCACTTCTCTCACCACTTTGCTGATGCTGTGTGGTGGCACCCTCCAGGCATACTGCATGTTTCTGTATGTTGTTCAGAGGCCAGGTGCGGCTGAGTCAGTGCCACCTTCAGTCCAGGGTCCAGGTTGGGATGGAAGTTGGTGCTCGGCTTGGTCAACCTGGGTCTCAGATGCTGTACAAGTTCATCAAACATGGCTGGTGGCATCCTCAATGAAGTGATGGAATGCACGAGGGTCTTCATTCCTCAGCTCCACCATCAAACTGGTCATAACAGTCCAAAACTCCATTCTTCTCATGATCCATCCTTGGACCCACACAGCTCTTGGATGTCTCCTTCTTCTCCTTCTGTGTAAAAACTTGAAAACGTCTTGGTTTTGGTTGGTGATGAATGAGCGCAGCTATAATACGGACTGTGTCATCATCCATGGTGGAGAACCACTGGTGATTTTGAAAGACCAAGACCAAAGGTGAAGAGTACACCACGGCTGCTGGACTCGCTACTGAGATCCAGATGATTTTCTCCCCCTTTTCATAGAAAATATTGGTTGTCCACTATGGTGTCCTTCTACATACTCTCAACATACTCCAGACATCCTAAATATACCGAGATACATCCAGAATATAAACGTTTGTCCATTTTGAATACTTTATATTACAAGATGCATACACTTACATCCTTTCTATTTCCGTGCTACTAACGCGTAGATGTCTACAGCAGGAACGCTGTAGACATTCTGTGTACCTTGGTTTCGTCCCTCTTTCCGTTTTCAGCTGCAGCGGATGTGAGTTGAGGGGATGACCATAGGATGCAGTGAGATACAGTGGACATTTTACGGATGATAATGGACATAGAACCCACATTTGTTGCCCATATATGTTGTGGATGTACATCGTACAATGGCGGAAAGTTCATCGTTGCACAAAGTTTTGTGCAGCTTAAAACTTCTTGCATGGATGAAATCGCAGTGGACAGATGCTCGACGGATAGAGCATATGAAACACGTATCAGTGAGTACACAATGGATGCATAGTGTTTTCCAATGGATGGCAAGTTTTTTAAACATTTTACATCCTCTTTGTATCCGTAAGTGCAGTGGGACCGGACCTTAAAGAGAAATTGTTTTGCAAGCAGTGGAAGCAACAATAAACACAAAATAGTTATCCACCAACATGTTATGATGGACAAGCTGTGGAATTGGGTATTGGGAGGTCTTTTTTGAATAGTTTAATTCTTTCCTCAGTGGGTAAGTCCTGATAATCTATTTTATGAGTTTTATTTATCTATTTTTTATTTTTCAAGCATGTATTAGATAACAAATATTAATATAAACATGATTATTAATACATGAAATGTATATGAATAAAAATAAATCATGATGTGTTTCCATTGGACACATATTACACCAGAATTGCAAACTATGCAATGACTTCCGAATATCTGCCAAAGGAAATTTAATGTGCTGATCTGACTTGGCACACAGCGAACTAAAAAATTCATATGTCCATTGGAATTGGCTCTGAGATATTGACCAGGTCAGGAGAAGCTGGTGCTCGTCTCCCATATTGTGGAGGGCAGAGAAAATTTAACACTGCAAGTAACGTTTTTCACGTCTATATTTCTACAAAAGAAAGAGAGAGAGAGAAAAAAAATTAATAGATGCTACAGAGTACACAAGCTACAACAATAACCATACACTAAGAAGCATCAGTCATTGCTACCAGGCAAGAAATTGTATCATTAATAGATGAAAACTGAGGGGATTTTGACTAAAATATGGATTTCAGTTTTGGCTCTGTTTCTTCACTTGAAAATGTGGAAAATATTTTCAATAAATGTGATTTATGTCTCCATCATTTAGTGAACTAGACAATCAGATTATTTAATATTCCCCAAATGTTCAAATGACACAGCACATTTAATTTTCCACATATGATTTTCCTTCTGACAGAATCAAACTGTTGCTTCACATGTTTCTATAGGATGAAAATAAATACACTTTAACTGACATTGGGACATTTTCAGTCATGTCTACAATGGAGAAGAAAGGCATTCTAGAAAGTCAAAGCTCCCTGTGTCTTTTTTATTCTGATGTCTATGTAAATTGAGTGATAGCTTCCTGTTCAAAGGAACCATATCTTCCTAATCTCCTGCTGCATTCAAAAACTCAGAGGTTGAATGCTTGTCTAAATGTTTTTCCATCAAGAATCCTCCAACCTTTTTAGCAATAATGGCACTCTGGCTGAAGCTCATGTCCTTGTTAGTTGTCCTCACAGGTATTATTTTCCTCTCCAAAGACAGGTTATTCCTCAGTTCCTTGTGTTTACCTGCAGGAAGTCTTATTAAACTTTTTTTTTCTAGGTGTCCAGTCTGAGGTTCATGTTCTGTATGCAAATAACCGGCTTCAAATAATGCATTCCTATTAGCTACTAAGAACGATGAGGGATTGGTTCCTTTTGAACTAATCCCTGCAGCCGCGGGAAGGCGGCAAAATTAAACAACTGTCATTGGCTGCAAGCCGGCCGGGCCAAAGATATAAAAGACCGGCGCGGCTTGAGCCAATGTTCCTTTTTCTACATCCTGACTTAAATAAAGACTTTGCTGTTGGAACCNAAGTTTTAAATTTGGAATCTCTCTTCATGTTATCATTCAGTACTTCAACCTTCATCCATTCAGACAACCTTGACAGCTGATGACTCCCGCAATGAATATTATTTGACCATGAGATCCCTGACAGCTGCAGACTCAGCCACATATTACTGTATGCACGAAGGTCACAGTGGGAGAAAGCAAAGGAGGAAGTTTGAAAAACCTCTGGGCCTTTGTCTCAATCCATTCATGCATTCACATGAATAGGTTGAGATAACTTAATTCTTTTTTCAGGCAGATCTTCTCTGCAGAGAGGAACAAACTGCTCTTCCAGGTCATCATGAAATAGTTCTGGACTTCAGAGTAGTTGCTTGTATTCCGAAGACGCATAACTTGCTATTTGCTTTTTCTTTCTCTTCTCTTTCTTTTGTTTCCTTTCTCGTATTTGCAGTGTTTTTGAGGTCTGGCTGCAACATTATAGCCATGGACAAAGAGAAAAGAGATGCAGTGCTCTTTAAGTTGGGTTGATTGTTAGTCTTAAGAGTCTTGAGACCTTTTTTCTTCCAATGTGTGTTATGTCCATGTGTGTTTTGAGCTTTCAAATGAGAATCATATAGGAATGAGATGGGAGGAATGGAAGAAAGAGGTCAGTCAATGTGCAGAATTCTATTTCATAAATAGCAATTTGATAATGGCCAAACTGTAGATTATATCTGAGAATAGGAATATCTTTTTGTTCTTAATAAACACACATGTCTGTCTGTCTGTCTCTCTCTCTCTCTCTAAAGATAGATAGATAGATAGATAGATAGAAAGATAGATAGATAGATAGATAGATAGATAGATAGTAGCTAGTATAGCATACGAAGATATGCTGTTCAGTCTTTTGTTCGGTGTATCCCCACATCCTTGTAGTTTGGTGCTGTTTTAAAGTTGTCGTACACGTTTCGGCCAGAATTTCATCTGCCAACTCATCAGGCTCTGTATTGTTCGTCATTAAGAAGCCTGATGATGGCAGATGAGATTCTGCCGAAACGTTGGCTACAAACTTTTAACAGCCCAACTATAATGACGCACTGGAAACATGGCTCGAACAAAGACTGAACAGCCATACATCGTAAGTATCACAAAAACTTAAGAAAACATATATATGTGTATAGATATGTATATATATAGTATATATATATTATATATAATATATATAGTATATATATATATATTATATATATATTATATATATTATATATATATACTATTTTTTTAAGCTCTCAGCGGTACTTACATTTGTGCTGTTTGACTCCTTCGGGTATTATCCCACGTCATTGTGTTTTCTGTTAAAGTTGTAGCTCGATTGTAGTTCTGTTAAAGTTGTAGAACGTTCAGCAGAATCTCATCTGCCAATTCAGTAGGCTTCAGTATGACGTGTGTTCACAGTTCTCTGTTTAAATTTTGCGAGGGGGCTGCGTTCTTCTGAATGGCTATTATACTCTGGCTCACTTGCGTTGTTCAATTCTGGACTTAGTTTGATTGTTGGTGTGTTCTGGTTTCTTCTGTCGTTTTGTGGCTTTGATTGTGCTGCAGCACTCTGTTCTCTGTGTTGAGGGCTTCACATGCAGCTTGGGCTTCATGTGAAAGGATCCGGCTGGCTCTTCATCAGCAGTGTGTTTCACTGGTGCCTGGTGGGTGGGGTGTTTGAGTTGGAGGCATCCGAGGGAGTCTGTCCTGTAATCAGTGTTTGTCTGTTATTGTGGTGTGGAGATTTTTTCTATTTGAGAGTGCAGGCTCCAATATTGACAGTCTGCTGGATTCATCTCTCTAATTCACATGCTGTCAGGAGATCTTTTTTTTCAATCTCTATGGCTTCGTCTGATGATATCTGTAGGCTGGGGTTTTTCTATAAGGTGGCTAGGGTTTTGGTGCATTGAAGTTTGAATGTTGTTGATCCTGTGGTGTATCATGTGTTGGAACTAGCCGGAGGAGGGTGTGTTTCGCTTTTTTTAGCTGCATTTATTTGTTGCATGCTAGGCGGGT
>BHFT01033824.1:0-14736 GCA_004320025.1 Laticauda laticaudata
AGGAACCAATCCAAAAGAGCTGCCAAAAGGCGGCAAAACCAAGTAACTGTCATTGGCCACAAGCCGGCAGGCAAGCCGTATATAAAGGCTGCTGTGGCAAGAGCCAAACTGTTCCGTTTTCACTTAACTGTTGAATGAAATAAAAACTTTTACTGTTGGAACCCGGTTTACCTTGCGTTTTTCCGGACGGAACAGGTTCTCCAGAACTGCTCAGAACCTGATGAATACCAACTCTGATACCAGTATGGTAACCACTGGAAAAGGAAGTTGAGGTACCATTCTCATCTGAATACTCTATCCAACTTGGAGAGATTTAGCAATAATGAAGAGATACTTTTTGGAACTCTATAATAACAATACAATAATATAAAATAATTTAACCATTACATTTTGTTTATTTATTTATTAAATTTATATGCCACTCATCTTGCTGTCGAGTGATTCTAGGCAGCTTAAATTTTTAATAATAAACTGTGTAAAAAACTGCATAATTTGTGAACTTGTCTTACATCAGCAAAAAACAAGATATGTGAAACTAAGTGACACTACTGTTTCATTACTATCACCTGCTGCCATTATTTCATTATATAAGCTCTTTATGCAGTTCAGCTCAGTCCCTACTAAATAGATAGATACATCTGTGCAGGATTCTTGGAACCAGTATCTTAGTCCACAATATTATTTTTATCTCCCAATCTAGCCAACAACCCAGCTTTTTCTTAACATTTCCCATCCCAGTATTAACCAAAACCTAATGCTGCTTTGCTTTTCAATCCAGACTAATTCAATGAAGTGCAGCCATCTGTTGAGAGCTTTTACTATTAGCCACACATTTGTTGGACCAATAAAAAAAGGAAAATAAAGGAAGAAAGAAGCAAAGGATGAAAGAGACAAATGCCAATCTTTTGGAGACTAGGAAATTAAAGACTTACTCACATGCCGTTGGCATGCTTTTCTATTTATGCAGTCTAGGAATTCACAGAAGAAGATAATAAAATGGAATGCACTTCTATCCCCATAAATCATCAGTGAGATAAACCTGATAATTCTACTTTAAACTAGTTGAAATGAGGGCTTTAGAAAAATTATGCAAGCACAAGATTTTTATAATAAGACACCTAAGAGTTCAACATTAAAAAGGCTGCTATTTTACTGGTTCAATTTTATTTTGTTTGCTGTATTCCATTCTCCTTCCTTTGTTTGTCAACAAGATACTTTTGTCTGGTTAAGCCCCTGTCACACTGCACCAACGGATGGAAAGAGGATGTAAAATGGAGAAAAACACTTACCATCTGTTGGTTACGCGATGCTTCCGTTCTGGACCTCACTGCCTTACCATTTGCACTTCCTCTCTATCTGTGCCAGCATCCGTACTATTGACGTTTCATTCGCTCATGAGGGTTTTGAGCTACTCAAACTTTAGCGAGAAAATGTATCCAATGCGTCCATTCTGACATCCGCTAGCATCCGTTTCTGCATCCGTTACACAATCGCAAGCATCCGTTTCTGCATCACGTACACATCCGCTATATCTGCTAGGGCATCCGCTACGCCTCCGCTGCAACTCGATCCGCTCCATGGTAAATGGAACGCAGGGAGGAAGCGGAACGGACGCGGAACGGATGCAGAACGGATTGCAAACGGATGGAGAGAAAGGATGAAACGAGATGCAGCTCGCAAGAAAGCGATTTAAAATGGAAAAAACGTTCGCAGAGGGATCTATCTCGGATATTAAGGATGTCTAGAGGAATGCCATTAAGAGGATTGCAAAGGGACACATAGTGGCAAAACCTTATACTCGCCGATAAAAAAAGGGGGAGCAACTCGATCTGGAATCTCACTTTCAGACCAGCAAGCCCAAGCTGTGCAGACCTCTCAGCCTTCATCTGGCTCTTCCTCTTCCACCAGCATCAGTCAATCATCCATGGATTGTAACAAATGTTCCTTTTGGCAGCCACCATCGTTCTGCAACAGTGCGAAGCCATCTACAGGCTCTGTTGAACTCTACTACGGGAGAAAAGAGGTGGCAAGAAGCGTCTGGGTCCGAAGATGGATTCAGGAGAGAGCAGAGACGGACTGTAGCAACAAGCTGATTGGTGGAGCTCAGGAAACGAAGACACTTGTGCATTCCAAAACTAATGAGGAATGGCCTCCAAGCCATGTTGAATGAAGTTTGGATGGCCTGAAGACAACCAGGTTGACCAAGGCAAAACACCAACTTCCGACCCAGCCTGGACCCTGGCTCAAGGTGGCACTCACTCTGCGCCACCGTGGCTCAGGAGCCCACTACAGAGGCATGCAATACGGCTGGAGGGTGCCACACAACTCCATCAGGCATTGTGGTCGGAGAGTGTGCAGGGCGTCATTGAGAGAATACATGAGGAGCTCCTCCAGTTGCCCTCACCGACTGAAGAAGGCTGGAAGAAAGTTGCAGAGCAGTGGTATCAGAGGTGGAACTTCCCACACCATTGGAGCCATAGATGGCAAGTACGTGGCCTGCAAACCTCCAGCCAACTCGGGTCCACTTATCACAACTACAAGGGCTTCTTCAGCATCATCCTCTTTGCCATGGTCAATGCTTGACTACAAGTTCATGTACATCGAATCTTCAGGCAACGGGTCTTCTTCAGATGCCCAGGGTTATACAACGCCAAAGTCACCTCAAGTGAGGGCTGGAATTGCAACCTCATTCATGGGCTTCCCAGACCAGACCCCTGCCCAATGACACGCAAGTATGCCCTACTTCGTTTGGGGGATGATGCCTTCTCCCTCAGAACCTACCTCAATGAAGCTACACTCCCAGGACTCCTCACCCGTGAAGAGAGGATCTTCAACTACAGAGGCTGTCCAGGGCAAGGCCGGGTGTGGAGAACGGCTTTGGCATCTGGCCAACAGTTCCCAGTACTCCACACAACCATGCCAGCATCGCCCACAGACCGTGAGAGGATGTGGAAGCTTTGCTGCATCCTCACAATCTCATGTGCACCGCTACCCAGTCTTGCAGAACCAGGCTTTGGGACTTCCAACCAGCAATGGGGACATGAGCCTGTGTGAATGGAGGCAAGGTGCGAAACCTGATAGACATCTCAGATGGCAAGGCCCCAACAGTGTCTCATGGGAAGGGAAGAAGCAGCGGTCAACCCTCCTGAACACTGGTGAAACTCGCCCAGCTGGAGTGGTGGAGTGGGCAAACAGCGATGATAGCATGCTTAATGGATGCTTCCTTCCCCTGTCTCATCACCACTGAGAGATTGGGCCATGTATAGTTGGGCGATGGCGCTACAATGACAGGACTTTAAAAAGAGTTGTGGTTTATGTTACATATGAATTTATACATTATTTATTGATAATAAAGGCCATAGGTTTGGCACCTGGGAGGTGACCTTACCAGTCCCACTAGCTTGCACTGGAAGTTTATTAAGCCTACAGGCTATTACCCATGCCCAAAGGTACCCTTGTCATTCCACAGGTATCCCTGCCCAACCCACCTGCTATCTTAACCCATCCACAGATATCCTAATCAGCCATCCAAAGGATCCCTCCCATTACAGCTATCCTGCCCACCCAACAGCTATTTACCATCCCAAAGGTATCCCCGCCCACCCACTGCTATCCTTACCCCATCCACCAAGCATGACAAAGGCTTAAACCATTTCTAAAGTTTCCACCAGATTTTATCTACTAAAAACTGAAACCAAGTGTGTGTGGAATCAAAGATAGACTTTATTAAACAACAAGCTGTAAAAGAAAACATGACCCAAGTCAAAGCGTCCAAATAAAGTCACAGGTGGCCAGCCACTCAGTCGCTTGGCACTCTTCTTGGTCACTCGAAGGTGTGTGCACAGTCCTCAGGCGGTGGAAGGGTCCAGGTTGCTGTGGAGGTGGCTGGTGCTGGAGGTTCTGGTCTGAAGCCGCACTGGGGTGCCTGCCCGAGAGGACAACAAGGTGACGTCGTTTGAGGAATGCTCTCGGACAGCTGGGCTCAGCCCCATGATGTTGAGAGCTCCTTCTTTCACATGCCAGAGGTTGTCAGCCCCAGGACCGATGACAGATGTACTAGAGCCCAGCTTGGCTGGTGGGGTGGAGAGGAAGCAGTGTAGTGGGACGGTCTGGTCTGCATCTGGGTGAGGATGGCGAGGGTGGCATCAGTGTGCGTGGGTGCATCAGTGGCGTCAGTTGTCATCAGTGTATGGGTGCATCGGGGCAATCAGTGAACCAGCGCCAACGGTGTCGGCCAATGACTCTGTGCCTGGACTGGAAGGGCTTGCTGCCTGTGCTGCTGGACTCTGGTAGCCGTAGCCCCTGGTAGTGAGGGCTTGTGGAAAAAGCCTTGGAATGGGAGGACATCACCTGGGGTGGAGGAGCAGACCTGGACTGGTGGACAGGTTCAGCTGGGCCTTGAGAGGTTGTAGAAGCAGCTTGGTGATCTGGTCCTTCACCACCTGCTACTCGGACCTCCATGTCCCTCATGGGCCGGTTGCGACATAGGTGAGGAAGGGTGCGGTTGTTGGTGGAATGAGAGGTCGGTGTGACAGCTGAGAGAGGAGATCTATGCTGCTCCAGATGGTGGTCCCTGATTCTCCAGCAGACGTGTGCTCTGCCCTCTGCTGTCTCGCTCGGTGCCTTTCTGTGGAGGTGAGCTGGGGGGGGTGGAATGCGGTTAGTGGGCTGTGGTGGATGCCCGCTTCCTTTTCTCCCACCGCACCAGGGAGTCCTCCACGCACTCCACCAGGTTTAGTACACTGTGGGGGTTCTCCGCCATGGCATGTTCCACAGAAACTGCCTGGATGACAAGAGCGACTCTCGCGGAAGAGGACCTGGCTCTCCTGTGGGCTGCCGGAGAGAGAGGATAAGTTCAGAGGGGCTGCTGTGCTCCTTGTGTGGGAACCTCACCCTCCAGAGAGCTGCACCTGGCCGGATGACTGTAGTCTCTCTGTCCGTCAGCTTAACCGTGGCCTGCGATCGATTATTTTCAGGTGCATGCTACCGGTACCAGGTTGTTGCATGTGCTTCCACAGCCGAAGAGCACCTCTTGAATGTAAGCCAGACTCTTGCCTTCTGCTCCTCAAGCAACATGCTTACCGCTTGGTGTCCTCTCTGAGATGCGTGTCCCTGCTGCCCACAGATAGTCATTGCTCTCTCAGCCACATCTACAACCTCATCCTCGTGTTCCTCCTGATAGGAGTATGCCTCCATCATCCCATCTCCGCATAATGCCTCTTCCTCCTTTCTGCATGGACACGAATGGCCCATCATCAGAGGGGCTCACCAGGTAGTAGGGGCTGCTCCTCCACACCACCACCAGCAGCAGCCACCAGCAGGACATCATCATACAGTCATTCATCCTACCTGAGGATCATAATCCATCATCATCAGCAGCAGCACATGCAGCAAGGATCATCATATCATCATCATACAGCAGCAGCAGCAGCAACGCAGCAGGGATCAGAGGACCAGGATTCAGCAGCACAGCAGAGTAAGACCAGCAGCCACCAGCAAGAGCCAGGAGCATGAGCAGGAACCAGAGCAACGAGCAGAACAAGCACAGACCAGGAAGCATGACAGGATGAGCAAGTCCACGGTGTACGAGCAAGTGAAGCAAGGACCAGCAGGACGAGAGCAGCTTCAGCAAGGATTGCACCAGACAGAAGCACCACCACCAGGAAAGCAGCCTTCCAGCAGAGTAAGCACTGAGCAGAACCACCACCACCAGAAGCAGCCTCATCAGCTTCCTCCAGAAGCAGAAGCAGCAGAAGCCCCAGCAGAACAGCCCCAGCAGAAGCAGAGTCAGGGACAGGGGGCGTGGGTGGCCTGTCCCTCTTGCAGGGAATGGCGGCAAGAGTTGCTGAGGCTTTTCTCTTTCTTCCCCGATGGTTGTGGGGTTGCCTGGCCTGGCAGGATGGCTGTGCAGTACCAAGGCTTGCAGAGGCTGGCTACTAAGGCTGCAGGCCAGGCTGGCAGGCATGCCATAGGCCACCAGCATGCAGGAAGCGCGGCAAGGCAGGCTCGGCAGGCAGGCACCAAGCTGCAGCGAAGGCGTGGCAGGCCAGGCACAGGCAGGCAGCAGCCAGGGCTACGCAAGGGCTGACAGCGTAGGCAGACTGCTGGCAGGGAGGCTGGAAGGCAGGAGCTGGCCAGCAAGGCTGGCAGGCAGGCAGACAGCAAGGCTGGCAGGCGCGAGGCTGGCCAGGGGCTGGAGAGCAGGCTGGGAAGGCAGGCTTGGAGGGCAGGGCTGCAGCAAGGCTTGCCCCACCAGGACTTGGCACGGGCAGGCAGCAGGCAGGCAGGCAAGGCACGTCAATGCATCCGGCGCGTCTTTCCTCGAATGGTGTACTCGCTTCGAGCTGACTTCTTTTAGATATCCGCGGGCTTTTCGCAATCGCATCCCCCCGCAATGCGCAATTAACGCCGGCATCGTTAGGCTTCCACTGTGCATCCCGCTAGGCTTCCGATGCTGCATCCCCTTCATCCGGCTGTGCCAATCCTCTTGTGCATGCCGCTTCATCCGTTTCCGCGTCTGCTCGTGCATCCACTTTCATCGTCCGCGTCCGCTTTGCTGAGGTACGTGCCCGGAAGCCTTGCCGGAGTGTGCCATCCGCTCTCATCTGCTTCCATCCGCTGGGCTTTCCGCTGTTCTGCCATCCTCTTTCCATGCTGCCACTCTGCTCCTCCCCGATGTCCGTTCACTTCCATGTTATCCGCTTCTGCTTATGAAATCATTACTGAGAAGTGGAAAACAACGGATGGAACATATGTTTCTCAATCCGTTTGCTTTTCCACTCTAAAAGTAAAATTTGCATAACCAGAGCGGATAACATGGAAAGGAACGGACACGGGGAGGACGCAGAGTGGATGGAAAGAGGATGCAGAACGGAAGCCCAGCGGATGGAAGCAGATGAGAGCGGATGGCACATCCGCAAGGCTTCCGCTGGGGTACTCAGCCAAAGCGGACGCGGAACGGATGAAGGGATGCAGAGCAGACGCGGAACGGATGAAAGCGGATGCACAGAGGATGCACAGCGGATGAAGGGGATGCACAGCGGAAGCCTAGCGGATGCACAGTGGAAGCTAACGGAATGCCGAGCGTTAATTGCGCATGCGGGGGGGATGCATTGCGAAAGCCCCGCGGATATAAAAGGAAGCAGCTCGGAAGCAGGTCACCATTCGGAGGAAAGACCTGCTGCCGGATGCATTGACTGCCTTGCCTGCCCTGCCTGCATGCCTGCCTGCAAGCCTTGGTGCAAGCCTTGGCCAGCCTGCCTCCCAGCCTGCCTCCCAGCCTGCCTCCCAGCCTCCTGGCCAGCTCCCTGCCAGCCTTGCGTCTGCCTGCCTGCCAGCCTTGCTGCCAGCCTGCCTTCCAGCCTCCCTGCCAGCCAGTCTGCCTACCAGCCTTGGTGCCTGCCTGCCTGCTAGCCTTGGTGCCTGCCTGCCTGCCAGCCTTCCTGCCAGCCTTGGTGCCTGCCTGCCAGCCTGCCTGCCAGCCTTCCTGCCAGCCTTGTGCCTGGCTGCCTGCCAGCCTGCCTGCAAGCCTTAGTGCCAGCCCTCCTGCAAGGCTTTGGTACCTGCCAGCCTCCCTGCCAGCCAGCAACCCCACAACCATGGGGAAGAAGAGAAAAGCCTCAGCAACCTGCCGCCATCCCTGGCAAGAGGGACAGGGCCACCCTCCCGCCCCTGTCCCTGACTCTGCTTCTGCTGGGGCTTCTGCGGGGCTTCTGCTGCTTCTGCTTCTGGAGAAGCTGATGATGCTGCTTCTGGTGGTGGTGGTTCTGCTCATGCTTACTCTGCTGAAGCTGCTCCTGGTGTGGTGCTTCTGCTGGTGCATACCCTGCTAAGCTGCTCCTCGTCCTGCTGGTCCTGCTCGTCCTGCTCGTACACCTGGACTTGCTCATCCTGCTCATGCTCCTGGTCTTGCTTGTCCTGCTCGTTGCTCCTGGTCCTGCTCATGTCCTGTCTTGCTGGTGCTGCTGGTGCTTACCTGCTGCTGCTGATCCTGGTCCTCTTGATCCTGCTTCTGCTGCTTGCTGCTGCTGATGATGATGATGATGATCTTGCTGCTGCTGCTGCTGCTGATGATGATGATTATGATCCTGCAGGTGATGATGAATGATGATGATCCTGCTGGTGCTGCTGCTGGTGGTGTGTGGAGGAGCAGCCCCTACTACCTGGGAGCCCCTCTGATGAGCCCATCTGGTCCTGCCAAAGGGAGGAAGAGCATATGCGGAGATGGGAGAGGAGGCAATACTCCATTCAGGAGGAACACGAGGATGAGGTGCTGATGTGCTGAGAGAGAATGACTATCTGTGGCAGCAGGGACACCATCTCTAGAAGGACACCAAGCGGAAGCATGTTGCTTGGAGAGAGAAGGCAGAGAGTCTGGGCTACACTTCAGAGGTGCTCTTCGGCTTGGTGGAAGCACATGCACACCTGGTACGGAAGCTGCACCTGAAGAAAATCTGGCCAGGCCACGGTTAACTGACGGACAGAGAGACCTACGTCATGCCAGGTGCAGCTTCCTGGAGGGTGAGGTCCACCACCAAGGAGCACCAAGCAGCCCTCTAACTATCCTCTCTCTCCGGCAGCCCACAGAGAGCCAGTCCTCTTCCGGCCGAGAGTCAGCTTTGTCTCCAGGCAGGTTTCTGTGGAACATGCCAGGCGGAGAACCCCCCACAGCTGACTAACCGTGTGGAGTGCGTGGAGACTCCCTGGTGCGGTGGGAGAAAGGAGACGGCACATCCACCACAGCCCTACCCGCATCCACCCCCCCCAGCTCCACCTCCACAGAAAGGCACAGAGGCAGCAGCAGGAGGGGCAGAGCCACACTGTCCTGCTGGAGATCAGGACACCATCTGGAGCAGCATAGATCTCCTCTCTCAGCTGGTCCACACCGACTCCTCATCCACCAACCGCAAGCCCTTCCTCACCTATGTCAACCAGGCCCTGAGGGACATGGAGGATCCCGAGTAGCAGGTGTGAAGACCAGATCACCAAGCTGCTTCACAACCCTCCAGGCCCAGCTGAACCTGCTCCCACCCAGTCCAGGTCTGCTCCTCCACCCCAGGTGATGTCCCTCCCATTCCAAGGCTTTCCACAGCCCCTCACCTACCAGGGCTACGGCTACCAGGGTCCAGCAGCACAGGCAGCAGCCCTTCCCAGTCCAGGCACAGAGTCATGGACGACACCGTTGGCGCTGTTCCACTGATGCCACCGATGCCACCCATGACACTGATGACACTGACGCCACTGATGCCACCCACGCCACTGAAGCCACCCACGCCAGTCCTCACCCAGATGCAGACCAGACAGCCCCACTACACTGTCTTTCCTCCACCCCACAGCCAAGCCTGGCCCAGTACATCTGTCATCGGTACTGGGGCTGACACCTCATGGCATGGAAGAAGGAGCTTCAACATCATGGGGCTGAGCCAGCTGTCCGAGAGCTTCCTCAAAAACACCGTCACCTTGTTGTCCTCTCGGGGCCAGGCACCCCAGTGGGGCTTCAGACCAGCACTCCAGCACCAGCCACCTCCACAGCACCTGGACCCTTCACCCCTGAGACTGGACACACCTCCGAGTGACCAAGAAGAGTGCCAGAGACTGAGTGGCTGGCTACCTGTGGACTTTATTTGGACACTTGACTTGGGTCTATTTTCTTTTACAGCTTGTTGTTAATAAAGTCTATCTTGATTCACACACTTGGTTCAGTTCTTTTAGTAAATAAAGTCTTGGTGAAACTTTTAGAAATGGTTTAAGCCTTTGCATGCGTGGATGGGTAGGGAGGTAGCAGTGGGTGGGCAGGGATACCTTTGGATGGGTAATAGCTGTGGGTGGGCAGGGATACCTGTCAGATGGGCAGGATACCTTTGGGATGGGATAGGATATCTGTGGGAGGGTTAAGATAGCAGTGGGTTGGGCAGGGATACCTGTGGAATGAGCAGGGATACCTTTGGGATGGGTAATAGCTGTAGGATAGATAAACTTCCAGTGCAAGCATAGTGGGACTGTAAGGTCCACCCTCCCAGGTGCCAAACCTATGGCCTTTATTATCAATAATAATGTAAAATCATCCACACATGTCAACATAAACACAACTCTTTATTAAACGTCCTGTTCATTGTAGGCCCACCCAACATACATGGCCCAATCTCATCAGTGTGATGAGACAGGCTGAAGGAAGCATCCATTAAGCATCTATCATCCTGTCTTGCCACTCCACCACTCCAGCTGGGGAGTTGCACCAGTGTTTCAGGAGGTTGCGCTGCTTCTTCCCTTCCCATGAGACACTTTGGGGCCTTGCACATCCTGAGTGTCTATCAGGTTTCGCCTTGCTCCATTCACCAGGCTCCATGTCCCCATGCCTGGTTGGAAGTCACACAAGCCTGTTCTGCAAGACGTGGTAGCGGGTGCACATGAGATTGTGCAGGATGCAGCAAGCTTCCACAATCCTCCTCACGGTCTGTGGGCGATGCTGCATGGTGTGGGAAGTACCTGGAACCTGTTGGCCAGGATGCCAAACCGTTCTCCACCACCGCCTTGCCCTGGACAGCCTGTAGTTGAAGATCCTCTCTTCACGGGTGAGGATCTGGAGGTGTAGGGCTTCATGAGGTAGGTTCTGAGGGAGAAGGCATCATCCCCCACAACGAAGTAGGGCATATCTTGCGTGTCATTGGCAGGGGTCTGGATCTGGGAAGCCCATGATGAGGTTGCATTTCCAGCCCCTCCTTGAGGTGACTGGCGTTGATATACCTGGGCATCTGAAGAAGACCCGTTGCCTGAAGCATCGATGTACATGAACTTGTAGTCAGCATTGACCATGGCAGCAAGAGGATGATGCTGAAGAAGCCCTTGTAGTTGGGATAAGTGGACCCTGAGTTGGCTGGAGCTTTGCAGGCCACGTACTTGCCATCTATGGCTCCAATGGTGTGGGGGAAGTTCCACCTCTGATACCACTGCTCTGCAACTTTCTTCCAGCCTTCTTCAGTGTAGGGGCACTGGAGGAGCTCCTCCATGTATTCTTCAATGACGCCCTGCACCACTTTCTCCGACCACAATGCTGATGGAGTTGTGTGGCACCCTCCAGCCGTTATGCATGCTCCTGTAGGTGGCTCCTGAGGCCAGGTGGCGCAGAGTGAGTGCCACCTTGAGCCCAGGGTCCAGCTGGGTCGGAAGTTGGTGTTTGCCTTGGTCAACCTGGTTGTCAGCCACTCCACAACTTCATCAAACATGGCTGGAGGCATCCTCATGTAGTTTTGGAATGCACAAGTGTCTTCGTTCCTGAGCTCCACCATCAGCTTGTTGTACAGTCCGTACTCTGCTCTTCTCCTGATCCATCTTCGGACCCAGGCGCTTCTTGCCACCTCTTTTTTTCCCGTAGTAGAGTTCACAGAGCCTGTAGATGGCTTCGCACTGTTGCAGAACGATGGTGGCTGCCAAAAGGACTTTGTTACAATCCATGGTGGATATGACTGGATGCTGTGAAGAGGAAGAGCCAGATTGAAGGCTGCAGAGGTCTGCACAGCTGTGGCTGCTGGTCTGAAAGTGAGATCCAGATGAGTTGCTCCCCTTTTTATCGGCAGTATAGTTTTCACGATATGTCCTTTGCATCTCTTGAGGCATCCTCTAGACATCCTTAATATCCGAGATAGATCCCTCTGCGAACGTTTTTCCATTTTAAATGCTTTCTTTGCGAGCTGCATCTGCTTTCATCCTTTCTCCATCCGTTCTGCATCCGTTCTGCATCCGTTCCGCGTCCGTTTCCGCTTCCTCCCTGCGTCCATTTACCACTGGAGCGGATCGAGTGCGGGCGGATGCGTAGGCGGATGGCTAGCAGATATAGCGGATGTGTAACGGATGCAGAACGGATGCCTTGCGGATGTGTAACGGATGCAGAACGGATGCCTAGCGGATGCAGAATGGACGCATTGGATACATTTTCCGCGCAAAAGTTTTGAGTAGCTCAAAACCCTCTGAGCGGATGAAACGTCAATAGACGGATGCGACAGATAGAGAGGAAGCAAAATGGAGGCAGTGAGTCCAGAACGGAAGCATCGCGTTAACCAACAGATGGTAAGTGTTTTCTCCATTTTACATCCTCTTCCATCGTTGGTGCAGTGTGACAGGGGCTTAACCAGACAAAAGTATCTTGTTGACAAACAAAGGAAGGAGAATGGAATACAGCAAACAAAAATAAAATTGAAACCAGTAAAATAGCAGCCTTGTTTAATGTTGAACTCTTAGGTGTCTTATTATAAAAATCTTGTGCTTGCATAATTTTTCTAAAGCCCTCATTCAACTAGTTTAAAGAGTAGAATTATCAGGTTTATCTCACTGATGATTTATGGGATAGAAGTGCATTCCATTTATTATCTTCTTCTGTGAATTCCTAGACTGCATAAATAGAAAGCATGCCAACGGCATGTGAGTAAGTCTTTAATTTCCTAGTCTCCAAAAGATTGGCATTTGTCTCTTTCATCCTTTGCTTCTTCTTCCTTTATTTCCTTTTTTTATTGGTCCAACAAATGTGTGGCTAATAGTAAAAGCTCTCAACAGATGGCTGCACTTCATTATTGATTAATTGATTAAAGCAAAGCAGCATTAGGTTTTGGTTAATACTGATGGGAAATGTTAAGAAAAAGCTGGGTTGTTTGCTAGATTGGGAGATAAAAAATAATATTGTGGACTAAGATACTGGTTCCAAGAATCCTGCACAGTGTATCTATCATTTAGTAGGACTGAGCTAAACTGCATAAAGAGCTTATATAATGAAATAATGGCAGCAGGGATAGTAATGAAACAGTAGTGTCACTTAGTTTCACATATCTTGTTTTTTGCTGATGTAAGACAATTTCACAAATTATGCAGGTTTTACACAGTGTTATTATTAAAAATTTAAGCTGCCTAGAATCACTCGACAGCAAGATGAGTGGCATATAAATTTAATAAATAAATAAACAAAATGTAATGTTAAATTATTTTATATTATTGTATTGTTATTATAGAGTTCCAAAAAGTATCTCTTCATTATTGCTAAAATCTCTCCAAGTTGGATAGAGTATTCAGATGAGAATGGTACCTCAACTTCCTTTTCCAAGTGGTTACCATACTGGTATCAGAGTTGGTATTCATCAGGTTCTGAGCAGTTCTGGGAGAACCCGTTCCGTCCAAAAACGCAAAGGTAAACGGGTTCCAACAGTAAAAGTTTTATTTCATCAACAGTTAAGTGAAACGGAACAGTTTGGCTCTTGCCACAGCAGCCTTATATACGGCTGCCTGCCGGCTGTGGCCAATGACAGTTACTTGGTTTTGTCCGCCTTGGCAGCTCTTGTTGGATTGTCCTAGGTGAACCAATCCCTATGCTGGCTTTTCTAGCCAATCACAATCGAGATTGGAGTAGACTATTTATACAGAAACCCTCCCCCCCCTTGGTTTAGTCCTATGTGGTGACGGTAGTCAGCCAGTAGGTGGGGCTTCTTCGGATTCTACTGGACTTGGGTTGTTCATTTTCACTGGAGACTTCAAACCGGTTTGGATGGGGTTGCTGTCTCTCCGGCTCTTCTCCATGGAACTGCCTGGAAGGGTGAGTCGCCATTTTGCGTTTCTCAGGCTTGGTGCCTTGCCACTCCCTCCTGGTTTCTCTGCGCAGTTGAGCTGCTTGGCTGGCCCCTTCGTCTGGATTATTTTCGCAAGTCTCATCTACCGTAATTTCCTTTTTGCTCTTTTTGATTGGTTAGATTCTGGGTTTTATTTTAAAAAAGTTCTTTATTATTTGCTTGTATTTCCCCCCTTTCCTTGGTTTTTGGTTTCACTCAATTTTTATTTTTGTGTTTGTGTGTTGTATTTCTTTCAATGTTTCGGAACGAAGCTGGTTCTAGTGTGCCGCTTCCATTCCCTGCCATCATCAATGGTTAGTCCGGTAGGACCGGGGCCTGTGAGTTGGTTGTATTTTGGCTGGAAGCCATAGGAGGCCCCGGTACAAATTTTTTGCGTAGACTAGGTTCTCCGATTCAAACAGTTCAGTAACGGCTGGAGGAGTTGGGGGTCTTTCCAACGTGTAACCTGTCTAATGTGACCTAAGTGCAACCGTCTTAATTGTGAGCTATTTTTCTTCCCATTAATAATTCCACTGGGGCTTTTGTTGGTTACGGTGGTGTGATATGTTTGGAGGGTGAGTAGATGTTGATTTATCCTGGACATCCCCAAGGTCCATCTCCCAAACCCTCTTTGGTAAACCTGACAATTTCTATCCGCCCTACCTTTTGCTGCCGGGTGGGCCGGCGCGTCATATACCGAGGAGGCTAGGTTAGTTCAAATTGATGGCGTTAATTGTGGCCCGTTGTCAGACACTAGGAGGTCTGGCAATCCATGGGTTGCAAAAATTTTGTTAAGTTGTTTAATGACCACTCGTTGTCGTAAATGACATTACTACAACCTTCAGCCAATTTGAGTATGCATCTTATGACAATTAAAAAGGTATCCCCCTAGTAGGACCCACGAAGTCAATGTGGATCCAAGACCAGGGGCCCGTGGGCTCTCCCAGCCCTTATGGTGTCTCGTGGTGGGGAAGGCCTGGTTTTCTGACATTTAGTGCAAGTGGCAACCCAATATTCGATATCTTTATCTAAACCAGGCAACCAGACATAGCTCTTAGCGAGGCTTTTCATTTTTACGACACCAGGATGGCCTCATGAAGCACTACCCAACACCCCTAGTCTGTAGTTTAGGAGGATTACGTACCCGACA
>BHFT01033829.1:0-39471 GCA_004320025.1 Laticauda laticaudata
GCCCCCCCTCCCTTCAATTGCCATTGTATCTTTTTGTCCCTTATTGGTAAATATAAATGTATTGTTGAAGCAAGTGTTCTGTTAGTTCATGAGGTGTTTAGCTGGTTTTGGTATTTTAATTTTTTGATGAATTTCAAGAGTTTCCTTTTAATCGGGAACCCTTGATAAATAATGAAACGCCAAACATTGAAACTTTTACAAGCAGAAGAATCCTTTTTTTGTTCCACGTGTAAAGAAATCCGGTTTTGCATTCATTTTTCCCCAAGAAGTGGTAATTGAGTTTTTTCGTACATGGTGAAGCTTGCAAAAGTTTGGCAATGGGCCCTGTTACTTGTTTTTTGGCCCTAAATGTTTTAGCTTATTTTTTTTTGCTATGGTGCTCCTTGGAGCTACTGTGGGTTTCCCCTGAGAGTAATGCCTTCTTTTGTCCTATTTTTGGTGACAAGCCCGTATAGTTGGCATCTGGAATAAGAATTTTTTCCTCCTGGAGATACGTCCGTTTTTGGATTCCTTGTGCTCATGTGCTGGTTTATAATTTCCCTTGTTGTTTGAATTTCCCAGATAATGGTGGTTTTAGGGATTCTGTGTTATGGTTTAAAAGTGTGGAGTCTTGGGGGAGTCCCTGTTCAATTTTGTTTCATAGTCCCTTTCTATCCATTAACTGTGGCATTGCCCCCTTGTTTTTATCTGCTGGAAGGTAATGATTGTGGGCTAGTTGTCCCCCTTTATTTTAGGGCTTTTTGTTTAGACTTTTGAAAGTTTCTTTTCTTACATTGTGTAAAATAATTTGACGTTCTTCCTTGATTTAGGAGTTGCATCCTTCCTGATGTGCATAGGAAAGTTGTAACCCTGGTTATTCCTTATTCCGTCCAAAAGCTTTTCACTCCTGTAAATTTTAATTTAGTTTATTAGCTGATTCTTTACGCACCACTGTATGATGGAATTTCCCCTTGTGGGATTTTTTATCTTGGTGGTATCATAAGCGACGCATATGCTCAAGTGTTGAGGATCCGAGACTGCTTTTTGGTTAGGGAGACCACTTTTTCCTGTTTGTGTTGGGTGGATTTCTTCTTTTGGAAACAATTGCTATACTAATGTTTGTTTTTCAGGTTTTTTTGGTTGAGTGGTGTAGTTGTGGGGGCTTCGCTTGTCATGTTCTTTATTGTCTTTTAGTTTCCCCTTCAGAGTTTGGTGTCCCTTTTTTGAATGGTTTTCTTTCCAGATTTTTTTTTTAGCTCTCCAGCTTGAGTAAAATTGTTTTATTCCTTCTTCCAAAAGGTAGAAGGTGCGATTGTTTTGCCTGCCCTTCATTCCCGGTTAGTGGCTACAAATTCCTTTTTTTTTGTTCTCTTAACTGAATCAATTGGAATATCTCTATTACTAGGAAAGGCTCGTTTGTCCTGAGTATAGCACTTTCGCAGTTCTTTTTTTCAGATACGTAACGTTTAGTAGCTGCTGTGCTGTGATGAAATGTTAATTTGAAGCAGGTTGGTGTTGCATTGTTGTCTCAGCAGCTGCGTAGGAATTTCAGGTCACATAGTATTCCTGCTCTTTTAACTTCCAGCTTCTCGTAAGTTTTGGTCTGGCTGTTTATTTCCTCCCTGTAGAGAAGGAGATATATATGTAGGTCTAGGTGTTTTGGGGTCTTTTCCCATATAAGTTTAAGAGTATCTTGGCGACTTTCGGTAAGGTCCCACTCACCATCCTCAGGCTGGTGCTTTCGGCTTTGTGCTACTGCTTGCACTGACACGAAGCCTAAAGCACCAGCCTGAGGATGGTGAGTAGGACCTCACTGAAAGTCACCAGGATACTCTTAATCTTACATGGGAAAAGTCCTGAACACACCTAGACCTACATATATATATATTGCACAAAATTTCATCATGCAAAAGCAAACATTGTTTAATTTGTTACCTGGAGCTGTTTTAAAGCTGTTTACTTGCTGGACAGACTTATTTATAACTCCCATCTCTTTTACCTATGAATTGCTGCATAGTTGAGAGATAAAGGAATTTTATCTAAATCATTTTACAATTGTTTTAGATATAATACATAACTGCCAATTTTGATTTTCTGAATGCACTAGGAAACAATTAGATTCACCAAAAGATTTAGAGAACGTAGAATAAGAAGACGTGATTTTGTTAACTCTATCAAGAAAAAGGGAAAAAAGGAGGGGGATATACAAAGATTCCAATAACATTTGTACAGCATACAAACAATCTCTGAGTGAAACAAGTATGCAGTGTAACTCATTATAGAGAGTATGACCACAGACTCTTGATCTGCTGAGTGTGCTGTTTAAGTATTTTGTTCTTTCCTCATTTTCTCATGAGCTTAAATATTACACTGAATTTGATTTCAAATTAGAGTATTCCTCTTTATTCAAAAAATGATAAATGACCACTCAGAGTTGAGGTATAGGTGAAAGTTACTTGGAATAGCCTGATTTCCCAACTAAGAAAAGCTCAGCCATATTCCTTCCATCATTTTAGAAAGCAATAAGACTGATTTTTCCAAACCCTTGGGACAAGGGATGCAACATAATTAAAAATCCTAACACCTGGGAAGGATTATTTTTAGATAGGAGGCCAAATAATATGTTTTATCTTGTTGACTGTGTTTTATTGTGAGAATCCAGAGGACATAAAGATGTATCTCAATCAATAAACAAAATAAGAAAAGACAATGACCATCTTTCATAGAAAGAATCATGGAATTGTTTCTAACTGCTGAAGAATAGGATTTTGTGACCAGCAAAAAAGAAGGCAGGAGATTTCAAATGGAGGAATTGGAAATATTTATTTATTTTTATGTATTTATTTAATTTGTCAATCGCTTACAAGATAATAGGTATAAGTATAAACATAGTTATGAATACATAGATACAAATAAGAAAATAAAAGAAACAATAGGACAGGGACAGTCGGCACATTGGTGCACCTATGCACGCCCCTTACAGACCTCTGAGGAAAAGCGTAAGGGGAATAGTAGACAGTCTAAAGTTAAAGCTTTTGGGGTTTGGGGAAGAAACCACAGAGTCAGGTAGAGTATTCCAGACATTGACCACTCTTGTTTGGCTGAAAGGTCGTATTTTCCTCAAGTCAAGTGTTTGGTTTGCGCATTTGACTTGAGTTTGTTATCTAATTGTGTTTTGCTTTTTCTTGGTTGTTATAGTTGAAAAGTTAAATTGCATTGACAAAAAGTAGAACATT
The DNA here is from genome assembly GCA_004320025.1 of Laticauda laticaudata. Classification (NCBI taxonomy): domain Eukaryota; kingdom Metazoa; phylum Chordata; class Lepidosauria; order Squamata; family Elapidae; genus Laticauda; species Laticauda laticaudata. The sequence continues at coordinate 3,216 of BHFT01033829.1, forward strand.
CTGGCAAGATGATTTCTTTTTATACACATATACTTAGGACTAGGACCGCCGAAGGTGGGCGTTAGTTTCGAAAGTTTTTTTCCCTTAGGGGTTCTAGATTTGGAGTCGGGTTGCGCCTAAGGTATTCCTGCCAATTGGAATTTGAGGGAGGGGGAGGAAACCTGCTCTTGTTGAAAATATTTTGGAAATTTTCTTCCTCAACTGTGTTGAAATGTTCAGATTTACAATAACATGGTTTCCCAAAACCTGATGAGGCTGATCAAGTTTGGGTCAGCCAATGTTTTTATGTGCTTCCCTTTAGTGTTGTATGTGCATATACCAAAAAAAAACCTACCGTAGGATTAGTTTTACAACCACCTCTTATGCCTTTTTTTGTTTATTATGTTGTTACAGTTGGGCTCCGGGCACTTTCTTTAGATATTTTGAGATTTGAGTCTCCAGGGGTCTGTTGACAAGGTTTGGATTCTCAAACAAAAGGTTCTTGACTATTCAAGGGTTGGTTTTATTTTGCTGGTGGTTTTTTTTTTTGCCAAATATGTAGGGACAGGGGAAGCATTTTGTTTGGATTTGACTTTCTTGCCACTCTCTGTTTGGACCATTCTGATTTTTACCCAAAAAAGGTGAGGTCGTTGTGGAGGTTAGCCATATGGTCTTGGTGGTGTTCAATGGCCTTTATTAAATCATCAGGCTTAAGAGTACAAACAGGTGGTTCTTAATAATGACCACAGAGGGTCCATTTTATGTAGAGTAATTTAAAAAGAGGAGGTTGGGGTCTGTAGAAAACCAACTGCCCTTGGCGAGGGACACCCACTTGTTTAGACAGGTTTTACAGAATTATATAGGCGTTTTTCCTAAAAATTGTGGACCAAATTTGTTGGGGTCTTGTTTGGGGACGGGGGAATGCTTTTCTATTTTCTCAATATGTTTGGGGCCAGGTGTCCAGAGTACCAAAAATAGATTTTAGGAGGTCTTACGTAGGTTGTCGTGTACCCAACGGAATCTAAAAGGGGCTTATTACAGGGGAGTCTATGTAGGAATTGAGTTTTGCGACTGATCGGACCTTGTTGCAGATCCAGTAAGTTTTTTGCGTGTAAGGATTGGCAAGATTTGCAGGGATATTTTTCTTCTTCCTGAAGAAACAAAATCTGGTTTATTAGAGGAATTAGGTTGGTTAATCATCGACGAAGTGGAGGTTAATGGATTGGTTAATAAAAATTGATTGCCATGACTTTACAGGGTAAGCAGATCATTAAAAGAGATTGCGTCAACTAGGCTGGGGTCTCCCTTTTTGAAAATGGGGATGACCGTGGCTTGTGACCATAGGTTTGGCACCTATTCTGAGTCTGCCCAACAGCCTCTTCCTTAGGATGCAGTGGAGAATATATTTCTTTTTTTAAAAAAATCCACACCAAGTTTATATAACAGTTTGTGGAAATGACCTTTGGGAGAAAAGGGGAAGATCCCCATTAGGGCAATGGTCAGATAAGGAACAGCTTAGCCCACAACAGGAATGTAGGCATGAAAAACATCACAGAAGGGAGTTTCCTTTCTCCCTCAGCTGTAAAGACAATGAGAGAGAAATGAACTTGCAAAATTATTCTAATGTAACCTTACAATAAAATGAGAGCTAATTCTTCTGGGCATGTTTCTTGTCTGGACTCTACCCAGTTGATAGTCCCCAGTCAGAGTAGTGCCATTTTAAAGCTTGATCTTTCTTTCCTATTTGCCAATTTTATTCTTCATTTTTAGAGGATTATTATGCTGGTGGAAATACGGACATATAGTTTCTTAGATGCCTTTACATAATTTATTTTCAGTATTTCATCAGTTTGGAAAGGATGATAAGGAAGGAAAAGCCTTAACACAGGTTAATACTGACAGGAAGGGAGGGCAGAATGGTTAAGAATGGAATACACAGCTGAATTCTGAGTTGCTGTGAAATTGTCTTTCAAATAATTTTATGCTGTATTATGAAAAAATATGGATTTTTTTCTTCTGCAGCTGGATTCAACCACATTCCAACTCCAATTTTTCTTTTGCTTGCTTCTGCTGCACCAAATTTAGCCTCATCTTATTCCAGTTCTGAAGACTTATCCTGCTTTCAGACAAACTGACATTGTCTCAAGACTATTTTTTTTCTTTTTTTCTATTAGAAATAATAGAAAGGGGGAAAGCATTAAGAAAATGCTTTTTCCTCCTGAGATTCCAATGGCAAGTTCTTGTTCTGAAGATTTTAAAGAAGAGAAAGTGCTAAACAAGTAGGAATTTTAATGCAGGAAAGGGAGCAGAGTGCAACTTCACAGAGCAAAATACACAAAAGCCTTAGTAATATTTTCCTCCTTTGGTAATCTGTTACTTAGCTATTGCTTCAATTGATGGAAATGGTAGATTATTTCTGGTCTCTCTTACCTGTGGCAACTTAAGAGAATGCATACAGCACACTTTTCTCAAACCTTTGTTCATTAAAAAAAAATGAGGTAGGTTAGATTAAAAAATAGCATTTCCGCCCCCCCTCCCAATAACTCAGTACTTTATCCAGCTTAGGGTGGCAATCTTACAGCATCAGAATAACACACTTCAATTCTTAACTGAGTCTAAAACCAAATGGCATTTGTTTTTTACCCAGAACAGAATTTCTTCTATTTCTAACAATTCTTCCCCAAAAAAAGATAAATTCCCCCCCAAAAAAGTTGAATTTTTTTCATCATGTAAAAATTGGTTTACATGGCTCAAAAATAACACGGAAGTTGTAAAATTAAAGATATATTCAATAAATGAATTTTATTTATAAAATAAATGAATTTTATAACATAATCCCCAATAATAACTTCAAAAAAGGCAACTATGATCTTATAGACAACGATCTCTCATCCCTTGATTGGCAATTGCAAATTGGCGAATTCTCTATTCACGTGGATGGCAATATGTTGAAGACATGTACAACATATTTACTTGAATCTAAAAGAGTCATCGAAACTATATGTACCGAACACAACTCCCAAATAAAAAAAAAAAAAAACAGATTACCCATTACAATTAGGAAACTTCAATCCAAAAAAGAGATGCATTTGCTGTAGAAAAACAAATTGCTGGTCACGTTGCCAATTTCAAAACGCCGATACAGAAAATTTAGTGCCACCAGATGAAAAGACTGGAAGTGCAGTCAATTATACATTAAACAAGAGAAAATCTTCTTATGCACCAATGTCACTCCGCAATGCTTACATTTGTAAACAACAAACTAAATAGACTCAAGGCATCCCACCTGATGGAGGACTAATGGTAAAGACTGCAACAACGGACACTCATTGAAGCCAACTCGTCTTTAACAACATTTATTTGGCTCGATTTAAACAGCAATGATTATTCCAGTATTCTTGCGAATCTACAACTTACAATTATCTAATGACATATTGATTTTACAAATACATTGTTTGAATATAGCACTATGCAATCTCAAAAACTTATCTCTATCTATGCGACCAGAATGGAATATGATGCCTTATTTCTTTAAAAAAGCTATCCACTGCCATAGCTAACTCTCTAAGCAGAATCTTTGGAAAAATCTTTCAGGACCACCTCCTTGCCTAAACTAAGGTCACAAGGCCACGGTCATCCCCATCTCAAAAGGAGACCGCCAGTCTCTAATTGAAAAATAAAGATCAATCTCCTCATGCTGCGTCAACTGTAAAAGTCATGGAATCCATTTCCTCTACTGTTTAGACAGAAAACCACTTCTCGCATAAGAAAATTTGGTTTTCAGAAAAAACCTATCCTTGTTATCGAAACTCTTACACTGCAAAAATAATAGGATCTGCCACAACTCGATCAGTGGCAAAACAACAGACGCAAATCTTAGCATAGGACTTTCTGTAAAGCTATTGTTTCAGGTGGTAACGACAAACTACTCCTAAATAAAATCTTATGGGTATCTCTGGACAACTGCATAAACTGGATTAAAAGCTTATCCTGTCAAACTAGATACAACAAATGTTACAAATTGGAGTGTCCTATCAAATTCGTGTACTTGTCATATAGTGGTGTTCCAAGGCAGTGTTCTAGGACCACTCTCTTGCTATACTCTATCATGAATGACCTCTGTGATTCATTAATTTAGAGCAATAACTGCATGTTTTCGCTGATGATGTGTAAATCTGTCAATACCACAGACAGTATATTGCACCACTGTCAAAAGATCTTGACTTATGTATCAGAATGTCAAAACAAATGGCAACTTCAAATCATACAAATAAATGCTCTGTCTTACAAAAAAAAAACCCAGAAAATATTAAAATGCGAGAGCTGAATAGTCAAGAACTTGTTGATGTGATCGAAGCTCTGTCAGAGACTTGGAAATAGTACTTCATTCTAATGATGTAAGTGCTAGAGCCCACTGTACTACATAGCCAAAAAGGCATTAAGAGTTTGTTAATCTAATCTACGTAGCTTTCTCTGGTAATACACACTATTAACTAGTATATACAAACATTTGCGCTAGGACAATACTCCGAATACAGCATCAGTCTGGAACCACAATTATGTATCTGATATTGGCGACATGTTGAAGAAAGTCCAGAAATATATTCACATATAGAAGTAAGCTCTCCATCCTCTACTTGTAGAATACCTCATGCTCACCAACTTGAAATTCTAGACCTGGAAAATTCTAGAAGTACGCCACTCGGTCCGATCTAAGTATAGTATATTAAAACAATATATTGCAATTGTTTACTGTCAATGAAATATTCAGTCTTCAACTATAAACATAAGAGACCACATAATACTAAACTCAAGGTTTCATTCGCACCAAACTTGATTGCAGAAATTACGACTTTCAGAACAGTAGGTGGTCAAAGTCGGAATATTCATACTGACTCTGTGCGTTTGCTTCCTCAAAACCCAAAAACTTTAACCTTAGACTGTTTGTACTATTGACCTCACCTTTCCTGAGAGTCTGTAGGGCATCTATAAGTGCAATCAACTTGCCTATCATCCCTGTCCTGTTGTTTCTTTTATTTTTCTTATATGTACCCATTTCATGTATTCATAACTATGTTTATACTTATACCTATTATCTTGAAAGCGATTGACAGATCAAATAAATAAATAAATAAATAAATTTGTTCCATGCTTGTCACACTGAATTTGCAGTCTTAATATTGCCCCCCAAAAACCTTAAAACATTATTGATTATATCTGTTTTCTAGAATTTGCTCCGAACCATTACTTTCCTGAATACAATTGTTTGCTATTTTCCCTTAGCCTTATTCAAGAATGTGATAAGATTGTAATATGAGGTGATGAAGACAATAGCAAACTGTAGACTGTTCCAGAAAATATAGATGGTTGTTTCAAGTATTTCTGCAACAGAAATCCTGGTGACATCATCACCAAAAAAGTCAGATCAGCTAATCAGCTGTGCAAGACTCTTTATGCATCAGAATGATCCCAGAATTCCATTTTTACTTAGTCCTAGGACAGAGTTTCTGAATCTCAGCAACTTTTAAGAGGGGTGAACTTCAATTCCCAGAATTCCTCAGGCAGTATGGCTGGCTGGGAAATTATGGGAGTTAAAGTCCACTTCTCTTAAAGTTGTGAAGGTTGAGAAACAATATCCTAGGACATTCACAAACAGGGTCTAAGATACAATATAACAGTCCTTTTACATAATCAGAAACTTTATCTTCTAGGTGGTACATTTGGAAAATAAAATACTTCTTGCCATGGCAGTATTCTTCTCAGGCAACATATTTTATTTCTGGGGATTTTTTTTTCGAGTCTATGTTTACAATCAAAATACTAGTGAACAAATTTTTTGGATCAAAACGTTGAGTTCAAAACAGCCTGTTCTGAGTAGGAAACAGCTGCCTCAAGTGTAAAATGTTGCTATTCTGAGAATTTTACACTCCCCAAATGCTTAAAATAAGAGTGGGGTTCATGCTGAAAACATGATGCTTCAAATTCAAAATAATTTGATTTTAAAGGTATTCCTAATTTAAAGGTTCAGGAAACGTTCTATTATGAGCTTCAGGCTCTTTTTGAAATAAAGGTGATAAAGTCTTCTATCTCTCGGCTATGGTCAAATTTCAGGATCCATATTTAAATACCAGTTTAACTCTTTCTATACTTGATCACTTCATTTTTAAGCAGTCTAGCATTTGTTCTCATTATGCAGCATAGTTATCTAAAAAAGGATTTCTGAAATAAATCAGATGATACAATTGCCTTTTTTAAAGATTGCCTACAGTGCCCAATTTGTCCAGTACCTTCAAGAATGCCTTTTGCACAGATCTTCCAGTGTCTGTATGTTCATGCATGCACATTTGTGTGGGTGTATGGGTGTGTTGCTCCTCGTCTTATGGATCTGTAGTCAGTTTAGTTGTTAGGGCAAAGCCAAGTCAGATACTGTTAAACATGAACAGCAATTCAAATGTTAGAGGAGTAGAACAGTCATTGGGCTTGGTTGGCTGTACTCCAAGCTATTTTGATTATGTCTATTAGAAAGAACATAAATATATTTCCAATGGGAATTGTTCTAAAAATTGTCCTATCTTATGGAATAGCATCTGTTTGGAGATGTACATGGTTCCCATTCTCCTGAGGTTCCAGAAGTCTCTTAAGACTTTATCCTGTTTCAGAACGAGGCTTAGGATTCTGTGGAAGCCCTAAAAATTCTTTTTTTTTTTTTCATTTTGGAAAGTTCTATTTTAGTCCCAACAATCATGTATTTTTAATAGAGTTTTAACATACCGTACATAATGGACATATTGTAAGCTGCCCAAATTGTTTTTGATTTGAGCAGTTTTAATAAATCAAAGAAATAGCCTAACATAATATTGTTTAAGCAGAAAAAAATACAATGAAAGAGGCATTGTTATGTATAATGTTTATAAGTAGTGACAGGGCATAGGTTAAAGAGGTGGCAATAAATTTCAACGCACACCCTGTGACCTATATACTTATTTCTGAAGTGAGGATACAATCACAAGCAGCCAAGGCTTGCATTACAACGATGGGACACATTTTGTTTCTTTAATTTGGTTTGTAATGGATGTCTATTATGGTGTTTATGACAATCCTTCTATCTCCTCTGATAAACAGTTTGGTATATTTTTGAGAATAAGAGAAGGGGAGAGGAAAGGGAAGGAAAAGGGAAGGGAAAATCAAGTTTAATGAAAAGATGGGCTGGGGTGACATGACAGTAGTGTTCCAATATCTCAGGGGTTGCCACCAAGAAGAGGGAGTCAAGCTATTCTCCAAAGCACCTAAGGGCAGGATAAGAACCAATGGATGGAAACTAATCAAGGAGAGAAGCAACCTAGAACTAAGGAGAAATTTCCTGACAGAACAATTAATCAGCATGCAATTGGACTTTTAACTTTTTAAGTTTTATTTCAAAATGTATTTAAGTTATGTAAAAGACAGGCCAAAAATCTGTAAAGTAATGCATAAAAGGATATAGCAATAAATTATCTGATGAGAATAGCTGAGCTGATGTCAAAAAAGAAATACAAAAGCTGTTTTGATTCTAATGATCTCTTATTGCCATTCAGTTCTAGAACTGTTCAGAAAGGTAGGGTAAACAAAATAATACTTCGTAAATAAGTTTAGGATAGCATTTAGCATTTTCTTAAAACTAGGAAAGGAGAATTAATTTGTGTTTCTCTTTTATTTAGAAAGCTGCTTCATTCTGCTGTCTAAAAGGCAAGAAATAATGCAAATGATAGAATTCATATAAATATAATAATTAAAATTGTATTATATAATATTATTCTGAAACCACATATAGTGGTTCCTCAGATCCCTGGATCTTCGAGAGCAGACACATCTTTGCTAGCTTCTGCAGGGTCTCAGAGGGCAAGAAATTACACAGAAGGCAAACTCCTGCCGAAAATGTAGGGATACTTTATATTTTTAGTGACTAGAGATCCTTAGCTTTCATTCCCTATAATAGATAATGTTAATAGATACCCATACTTTGAGCTACATAGAACTTTACAACTAACTAGCATCTTTAATTATACTGTATGACAACTTGGAGTCGTTAAAACCTCTATTACTTGGAATTAGGGGATAGACAATTTAAATATTGCATCCATCTCCCACATGTTTTGTTGTTCTGTTTACTATAAAAATCAGAATGAAATTTTGTAAATGGTTTGATTTTTCAGCCTATGTATTGCAAGCAACAAAACGGTACAACTCACATGTCTTAGCTTGCTAGTTATGTGTTATGCTAGCATATTTGATATTAAAGAAGAAAGTGAACAGTGCAGAAATTTCAGCCAGGCAAAAAATAATAGTCTATGTGAAATTACTCTCAGAGAAAAATAATTACTTCCCTTTGTTATAAATGAGCATAGTTTTGGATATTAGATCTCATCTCATTGATATATTAAAATGTTACATGCAACTCTTTTAGATAGCCATCATTTTGGAGTTATTAGAAACTGATTGGAATTGCCTTTCCAAGTAAGTATATAAAGAAAAAAAAATCAGCAGTACCTCAGGGTACTGTATAATTGATTTCTGGTCTATCTGTAAATTCCACCATATTTACTAGGTAATAATTTAAGGTGATTATAAGATGCTTCCATGACTACTAATATGAGTATTAATACAGTATTTGTTGTATATTTTCATCATTGTTGTTTTTGTTCCATCCATTTTTATCTTTTCAGCTTTCTTCCTATGGAATTATCCTATACTACATCTCAAGTCTGTGTCTTATTGTTGTATTATCCTTAAGCGCCTTCTCAATGTTATTTTCACATCATTTCAATTCATATGCTGAGGGGAGAAGATTGGGCTTGTTTCAACACCTACCAGTTTGGATATAAATATATACACTTATATTTACTTCCATTACAAATACATGTTGTCCACAGTGTCAGGGCTATGACAACAACAGCATTTCTAAAACAAGGACCAACAGTACTTCTGCTGCTTGTTGGCTCACACTGCCCTGTGCTTTTAATTAGTGTGCATAGTTTACAATAATAGCCTATAGTGCATTAATTTTTAATGAAAACTAACAGCTGATTTTTTTTCTAAGGAAACTGGTTTTGATTTTATTAACTTACAGGACAGAAGAATAATTGGCACATATCATTGTCCAGAAATGTATTCAACAAAGGTATATTTTATTGTTTTCTTAATGGTTTTATCCTTAGGGATGTAAAACTGAGGGCTTAAACTCATTGTAGATCCAATGGCACATTATTTGTGACCTGGCATCTTCATGCCAAGATCTTGTCCAACTTTGGTTGAATTGCAAAGGGTGTTCATTATTTTGAATCATCTCCACATCTAGTTCCAACTGACACCACCTAGTTCCAACTGAGAATGCATTATTCATTTCCTATATTGAACTACACTGTATTGTTTGGCAATGTTAGATAGCTCCCACATTTTTGCCTTAGATGACTGCACTTGGTGAAGTGATGTTGCTTTCTAAGTCTGTAAAACGCTTTGGGATCCTTCTGGATGAAAAGCGCCTGCAGAATAAATGTTTTTCACTGTTGTATTGTAAGCTTTTCTTTTGTTACAAGCATACATTTTCATTAGAAATGGGTGAATCTGTTCTGTTCTGAAACTCAGCATTACTTTCTTAACCAAAAATACAGATCAACTTCAAAAATTGATTCAATTTGCTTTTCATCGATTGAATTTACTTCCTATTTTGGGAAACTGATATCTGTTCAATGTTTATAAATAAAAATACAAAATCTCTAACTTCCTGTGGCAGTTCATCCATTACTAATTTTCTGCGAGTAAATTATTTCCAGTGTGTTTTTAGAAGAGTAGTAGATGCCTCCAGCCTTCTCAAATAGTAATGTTATCTGAAAATGTCTGATTGCAGAAAATTGATAACAAGACTAAAGTACGAATCATACAAAATGACATATTCTAAATATATATATATTTCTTGTTAATATTTCTAAATTATTTAGAAGAAAATGCCATTTGCCAGTTTGTTATTCATAGTGTGTTAACTGAAATTGTATCTCTATAGCAGCCATACAAATCTTCAGAACTGACCATATGAAAATTTTCAGATATGAGATCTAAAGAAGGCTGAAGATTGGTTAAAGGTTTGGACATTGATTGGAAATTAAAAAAATGAAAAATAAACTTTCAGAAAGCTTGCCCACCCTGCTTGTATGATTCACTCCATAGAACCTAACCACTCTTCCCCGAATTAACCAATGCTCCTCTTTTATGATTTCTGATATCAATGAAAATGTTATTTGTTTCACAACTGTATCCCAGAGTTAACTTTTCCTTTTTAAACTATTTCAATACAGTGACTTAAACTTTAAATGATTTACCATTTGGCAAATGGTGAATTCTTCAGTGTTTAGTTCCATGAAATATACATGGAAATACTGGGCACATTTGTCTGTACTGTGCAAATATTATCATCCCTACCCATTTATCTGTTTGGGGAGTGGCTAGCTGACTTTTGGTTTCAAGGATGAAGTGGTAATGTCTTGAAAAATGACTTGGCCATGCTTATGCATATACATTTCTCAGGGGATGCAGACATGATATGTTCGGTTCTCAATATGTTTGTTTCATATGAAATGATAAAGGAACAGTCCTAGACATTCTGACTAAAATTATCAAGTTCAATTTAATAATTGACAATGTCATATTTAATCCAAAAATAATAATGTACACATTTCTGCAAATGCATGAAACATTGTCTGTAAAATTCACAATTCATTGTACTGTTTGTCTGAATATTTCAAAGAGACTGATGCCACATTTATGTGTTTTGTAAACCATGATATAAAACAATTGTGCCACTGTCTCCCATGGCAGTAGGCAGGTTGACATACTCATTTATTACCAAACCAATTGCTTGCAGAAAAAAAGAATACTTTTTTCAAGCATACATCCCTTCATCCATGTGTCTTCCCAGTGTACTTCTTTTTAAAAACAAAGCGCTGGTGATACACATCATTGCCATTGTGATGCATATCTAATTGAGATATGTGTGACTGTTTAGATATGTGGATCAACTCAACATGGTTGGATCACCGGGGCTCGTAGAGCCAATTACTAGAGTAGCAGTATTTTGTCCACAATTGCCTGATTATTTGTTTTAACTGATTTGTATGAATGCCCATCTCACAAATATAACTCTGGGCCTGTAGTTTTTTACAAATTAAAATAATACTGAATAATAACAAGATGACAAATTAGTCCTAGAAGCTTAAAATGACAAACAAGGAAATCAATCAATCAGCATGTCACATGTTTGTCAAACCTTCTGACCCCAATGCCTGGGAAAACAACTTTAAGGGCTTCCTGAAAGGTCAGCAGTGAGAGTTGTCATAGGGCTATCCCAGAGAGTATGCATCTCCAAATGGCGAGTTGTATGACAGAAAAGGCATGTTTCCTGGGTGCCACAAGAAGACAGGACTTGTCTTCTGCCAGACTTGATTTGACTGGTAAAGACCATTGGAGAAGGGGCAGTCTTTCAAAAATTTTGACTATTTTCATTTTTTTTCTTCATCTTGGGATATTAAAAAAAGCAAGCCTATTAAAAGGAAATGCATTCAATAATTTTTTAAGAAAAATGGATTGAACTGTTCCATTCTCACTAAAATGTTGCATATCATGTGAGTCAGTTTGATATCTGTTAAGATGACTTGCAAATATTATAAAATATTTCTAAAGTTCTTTTGTTTTCAAAAACAACATAGTTTTCTAAACTGATACGCAGTGTATTAACATTAAGTTTAATATAAACTTAACTTAAAAATAAATTTAATGCTCAGATCACTGGAAATCAAATGATTATATATTAAGAATACACTGTTTCCTAACATATATAAAAATTGGTGCTATTTTTAATCAATAACTCACAGACAATGAAGGTATAACCCATATTTACTTCTGAATAGCTGAGAGTAGCATTTGCAAAAACATGAAATAAGAAATACTGAAATATATTAAAAATATAATCCTGGCCACACATTTTTTTATATTACTCATATCTGATTCTTGGACACTGCCTGGACAAATCCCTACAATTTTCTTGGCAAGATTTTTTAGAAATGGTTTACCATTGCTTCTTTTCTAGAGCTGAGGCAAAGTCACCCCAGCTGGCCTTTGTGCCGAAGGCAGGATCAGAACTCATCATCTCCTAATTTCTAGCCTGATACCTTAACCATTACGTCAAACTAGCTTTTCTCTTAATTTAAAATATAAAAAATTAATATTAACTTTTAATATGATTTTACTATAAAATGAATGCCTGGTTATTTTGGCTTTTGAATTACAGCTAAATGCTAGGTTATTTTGGTTATTTTGGTTATTTTGGCTTTTGAATTACAACTAAATGCTATACCTAGTCATTGCATTAATAAAATAATCCATGATTGATTTTTTTCATTTTATTTTTTTCTCAATGATATCCTCAGTAATAAAACTTGATGGTACCAGTATGAACATAAAATAGTTTTTCTGACAATGAAAAAATTATGATCTTTATATCAGAGTGAGCATTGTAAGCCCCCACTCACCCAATGGCATGTTTCAAAATTATTTTCAGTGGAGTTAGCCCTGCATACAAACAGCAGAAGAATATAACAAAAGTCTTGAGGAAAGTAGGTGAATACTTGCACTATCTCATGCTACATTATTCTTCAGTTCATTAAAAATATTGTTAAAATGTTCAGAACTAAATGATTAGGCAAACAAATAGTAGCTCAAAATGGCAAAACTACAAACTTCTGAGATTCAGTGACCAGATAAAGGTACTGAAATGTGTCATATAATCTATCTACCTGAGCTATAAAAAAATAATAATTTATTAGCCTATGTTCGTATTCTGACTGCAATGCTTCAGATTTGAAAGCAAAAGGGGACTTTAGAAATTACGAGACACATATTTTGTCTTGTCTAAAACTGCTTGAATGGAGCACATATTTCCCAGAATTGCATGGCAATTCTGCTGTCTCAAGAAAAGATGTAGCTATTTTAAGGAGATAGAAACTGAACATTTAATGCGCTAAATCATTAGTGGACTTCAAATCTGACGCACCACATAGCCCTGCTGTGTATACTTCTCTTTTGATCAGCACTGAGTGTTTAATGGCTTAGGTTCAGTCTTCTAATAATTGGTGGAGTTTGGTAACTGATTTCACACATTAAGACAATTTCTTCTGTTTTCCAGATGGATCCACATGAGAACATTTTGTTGAGCACGCTTGAAATTAAAAACGAGATGGCTGCCTCTGAAGCTGTTATAGGGCTTGGGGAACCTAGAAGCAAGAAGCTGGCCTATGATACCTCAAGTATCCAGTATCGAAAGGCTGGTTTACCCAGACACAGCTTTGGCCGTAATGCTCTGGAGCGGCACGTGGCCCAAAAGAAAAGCCGGTTAAGGAGACGTGCTTCTCAGTTGAAAATTAATATCCCTGACTTGACTGATGTAAATGCCATAGATCGATGGTCACGCATATTATTCCCGGTGGTTTTTTCTTTCTTCAATATTGTCTATTGGCTTTACTATGTGAACTAAAAACAAAGAAAGCCACACAAATATCAAGAACTGGATTTCTCTTCAAAATTGATTGTACAGCCAAATGTGGGACTTAGGGAGAACAAAATCTATTCAGGACAAGTTATTTTAAAACACCTTATTTGCTGGCCCACTCTATAACCTGTTCAGTAATGTTTGGATTTCTTTTGCACAACTGTGAAGCCTATCAAGTTACAGTACAAATGTATACAATCTGGCTTTTAAAGATATATAATTGCATTTGATGTTTGGAGACAGACCTGAAACTTGGTCATTTAATTTTTGGACGATGTTGAAAAGGGAAGCTAAAAAGTTAGGGTTGAATTCTCAGAGCAGTTTCTGCTTCTCTGCTCATCGGAGTTAAACAGCATTATTTTAATGGAAAGAATATGGTCCTATCATATCAAAATCAACATCATATTCATATTTTACCTTTTTAATGTTAATTTGAAGCTAGAGTAAGTCATAATGCCTGCCATCATTCTATGAAGACATGTATCAAGTTGTTGATTGGATTAAGAGTTCTTTTTGGAAAATATGAAAGCAACTTACACATAATTGGGAAGTGTTTAATTGAGATATTGTAAAGTAGCATATTGATTACCATGATATGAACCATAGAGCTACAGTATTTTGGAGATGGACAATATGTCCAACAGTATACATTAAATATATCTAGGAGCCTTCTATTTATAAATGCCAAATGAGAGTTTGCCAGCAGTTTCTTCATAGATAGTTTTCTCTCCATGCTTTGTACTTTCTTGTGCAACAGAGAAAGCTGTGCCAAATGTTGTCAAACACAAGGATCAAGTAAACCACAAGTATCATGCAAATGACAAATCTTGATCATCAAAATAATTCCTAAATTATAGTTTGGGTTGTATTTCCTTCCTATTTAAAAGATATTTGAGTAGATCATAACTTTCTATAGTTCAGATATTTATTTAAATATGCACACAGAAACCTCAAAGAGTAAGCTTATTGTAAGGAACTGGATTATCTTCATTCAATAATTTTGCATTCAGTTTTAGAACTTTTTTTAAGAGAGGACAATGAATGGCAGAGAGCTACTCATGTATTTTTCAGCTGAAGGGACTGAATTATTTTCATCATTAATTCAAAAATACATCTCCACTTTTTTTTTCTCATATAATTATTTTACAATTATGTGGCTCTCAATTATTCAGGTATATCCTTCAATTGATTCAATGGAATTTACATGGGATTCATATAAGGTAGCTGTGTCCTCTTGGAACAGAAGAAATATTGTTTCAGGAAATAAATGGATTATAATAGTTGTGGATGAGTATCCTTTGGAACCAGAAATGTTCCATATTCTTTTTATTACATTTTTGTTTGTATGTATGTATATATATATATTTCTTCCAGCTGATGGTTTCAGTAGCACAAAGGACTCTTTTATTTCTCTGTAATATACTTTAAAATTAAGCTTTGTAGGCTCTCAGCAAGCATACTTGGTTGAATTATGAACTTCATGCTTTGTGGAAAGGCTGGTCTTGTGATTCAGGCACAACAGCACTGAGCACACTTTCTTTTGTCATGTTTTCTTCCATCAGATGGGCAGTGTTTTAGAAAACCCCTTCCAAGACAACTCCTTACTTGTCTTTTGGGACAAGTAAGATGGGTTTTGCTACATTCATGTGTATGTTATCTTTTTTTCTTTTGCTGAAATTGCCCATTAATTTTATAAAAACAAACATGTGAAAATTATCAACCTTGGGATTTTTAGACATTAGAAAAAAAAATCCTTTCTATCCTTTTTGTCTTCTCAGATTGGTTCAACAAGCCAGCCTTAGAAAAACTACAGAATCAGCTTCTAAAACTGTACTTTACCATAGCTGGAAGTTTATAGTACAAGCCATAATATTTTCTAACCTTTCCAAGGAGAGGGTGAATTTTACCCTGGGGGCTAACTAAGAAAGTACATATTCACCTCCATGAGGTCATTTATGTTATTAAATGGAAAATGCTTCCAGGAGTAAATGAGAAATCACATTTCTGAATAAATTAATTCAAAGAGATACGAGGAACTTAAATTAAAATGAGGTTTAAAGAAAGGTGAGCAAATGGAGGATAACACAAAAAAGGTTTAGCTTTTCTAATACCAGCATGTGGTAGAGACAAAAACATGACACAGTTTACTTCACAAAGGACACTGAAATAAGCTATAACCATTGAATTTAACTGAAATATACACTGGTTTTGTTTTAGAGCCATGTTTTGCCTAATAATTTATTCCTTTAATTATTACTTTTTTTCAGGTTTTGGATGCATACTAGCCAGCAATTAAGGTGTTTTTCCATATATTAAATTCATCACAAAATTACAACTGTATAATATGGCACAGTTTTAATCATATCTTTCAGATTAATGCTCTGTAAATATGTTCTGTATATGACTGCTACTAAGTTTAATATGCATTTTCCAACAAAAACTTATGTGCCATATATATGTTTGTCTAAGGAAAGCTATGTTTCTACAGACATGATAGTTTAAATGACTGGGAAGAAAGAATCAATTAATGTCATTCTGAACTCTTGCAGCAAAGTTTGAATAACACCATTGAAAGACACACCTGAGAATTTTTACCTTCTGATATATAAAATCAGCCAAACAAAGCACAATGCATAGATAACATGAGAGCAAGTACATATTGCTAGCCAGCTAAATATATCTAGGAAAACGAGCCTGCTAGATAAATATACATTTTCTTTAAAAAAAAAAAAAAAGTAAGCTTAGATTTCAATTTCCCATTTAGTGAAATTAATTTAAGTAAGCCAAACTCAGACCATTATCGACATTTATGATACAGATAAAGACATATTTCCATGTTTATATATATTCTCAAATGTGTACACATATGTGTTTATATCTAATGTGTGTGTACCTACACATACATAGACATGCACACACATACATATGAATTTTTACATGGTCTCCTAAACTAGTGGAACCAGTTTGTACATAGAAATGAATATGTGCCCATTGATATGTAAACCAAGTGGGCAGGTTGCTGAGTAAGGTGGGGGAGACGGTGTCCCCATATTTACAGCTTCTAACATTGGTGTCTCTTTTATGTTGATGGGACAGTTCAAAATTCCAATTTCCTGCAAGTGTTTGCAGCCACAATAAAATTGCAGGACCACATTTACATCTTTTACATCTGTTTGGTGCTATGGAGGGTTGTTAAAAGAAGCAGTATATGATTCAAGGAAGCAACAATCACAGGTTCCATCCAGGTCCCCCTGCCCATTCTTAATAGGATGGTTATCATTCTTGAATGATGAGTGGTAATTTGAGATGCCACCAGCAGATGCAAGGAAGAGGAAAGACATATGTATTGAGTTGTTAAGAAAAATCGTCTCTATTTTATCTTCCTGAGAGTAAGATCAGGGCTGAGCTAAAGACATTTTCATCATATCCAGTCCAATTTCCTTTTTAATTAACATTGCAAACCTGTAGTCCCTGCACTGCTCATAATAGCCTGGGTTTGAACTGGAATCTTGCATTGGTATTTCCAAAGGAATAAGCTAATAACAGTTGTGTTTCTATAGTCAACCAATATGTGAATATTTTTTTAGAACATAAATTATTAATGTATTTAAAATCTTACTATACAGGGTAACTGGGCATTTCTATATCAGCAGATCAATGCATATCATCTTATGAAGCATTTCACAGTGATAGTACTGTGTCTTTTACCATCTAACAGAAGCTAACTCTCACATTATGTTTGTTTTAATTTTCTTCAATGAAAGCATCTCTACTAACTTTTTAAAAAGTCCTAATACCTAGATAGGAAAAGCAAAACTATGACATTTTTCTCTCGGGAGAAAAGAACAAGAGGGTCCCAGGTACAATAGTTTAAAAATAGCAATCATAACATTTTGCTATCTGTACATAGGTCATGCAATGTAAGCAATCGTAATTAAAAAAAAAAACTGTAAATATTATCAGATTTCTTAACATTTTTAACTTCTAATTTGTACGTTCACGTAAGGCAAAAAGTTGATTCTATTTATGGTTTAGGTTAGTGTCCTAAAATCATGTAAATATTTAAATAAGCTGTAAATGAGATGTCAATAGAAAGAGTATTTGTTCAGTGATTTTTTTTTAAATTAAGTACAGTAATTGCAGTTTTCTAGCAGAACAATTTAAACACCTTTTTGCATAAGACTTGGTTTTCAGAGGACAATTTCAAAATATACAAATAATAAGATTGGCATTATATGATTAAATTCATATCAATGTAACCAGTTCATTTGTAAGTGGGGAGGGAGAAAGACTGATAAAAATGCTTAATGAGTGCCATTATCCATTCACTCTGGTGCACATGGAAATTCAGGCATATGTGGATACTTCAGAATAGATGTGCTGGTATGCTGCTTATACTAGCATTTCTGAAGCGCTGCAATTTAGAGATAGTTTTTGTTGGGGGTGGGGGTATCTGATATTGAAATGAATAAAGCAACCATTAATTCTGCAGAGCTTCTTGGGAAAATCAGAGCTATGTGCAGTTTGAGAATTGCGGCCTTACTTTTTCATGAGCCTATTATGATTTTCATTAATAATGAGCCTGCAATTCTGAAATAACTTCAGAATTAAATAGGGAGTGTGACCTAAGGGAACTCCTGCAGAAAGTTGGGGACTATCAAGTGACTTAAAAAGACCATACTTATAGTTAGAGAGTAGTCTGTCCAATATACCATGAGTCCTTAATAAAATATTTTATTACTTCTTAGCCTTAGCAACTTTTAAGACGTGTAAGCCACCCATGCTGGCTGACAAATTCTAGAAGCTGAAATCTCCACATCTTAAAAAGTTGCTCAGGTTTGGGCCACAATGGCAGTCTTTTATCCAGACACAGTAACAATACTGATGATTTCCTCTTCCAGGAAATGAAATGGATATAATATAGATTTAAGGAACTATAGTTTTCTCATGAGTGTAATATTCTCAGAAAGACACGCTCATTCCTTGTGTGCATGAGCATTCCCACTGTCTTTTTGAAGCTGTCTGGTACAAAGAGATTTGTCTGTCACTGTTTAGTATTCTGTTCCTTTCCAGCCCAACCCAATCCACCCAATGCCAAAGAATCTTTACTTAAGAAATATATTTAAAGGGAACTCTAACAAGATATTGCTTAACACCAAAGGTAAAGTTTAACAAAAATGCACTAGGAAATGTTCAAGAGAATTTTAGATGAATGGATAAAATGTTAATAAGTAATTACCATGTTATAGCTTATACCAATGGTATTTATAATCCAAGTTAAATAATTCATGATGAAGTGGAGTAGATTAACTTTGCAGGTTATATGCAACACATTTTTATGTGTCAAATTATTTCAGTATTTTGATAATGAATCTATATGTTATTATTTAAGTCTTAACTCCAAATACCTACAGTTAAATTCAATTTCTTCTAAATGTTTTGCTCATCACCAAAGTTCTCAAATTCAAATTTAGTAGCATTATATATGTTTGCATTGTTAGTGCCATTGAAGGATTCACCAGGGAATACATTTAAGATCCATTGTATAGTTTTAGTTCATGCAAGCATTTAAGACATCTAAGAACTCTATCATAGTTGACCTTGTTTTGAGATTTCACAATTTTAATTTGCATGGGTGTTTAAATGATTCTGTTAGTACTGTCTTTGCATCCTTCCTCTTCCTCTTTTTTTTAACCTAGTACTATTTACTCCATAATGTAGTAATCATAAGACTTACTAATGACCTTGTAGCCTTTCTAATATGCACATAATGCACATTTTCCAATGGCGAGAAAATGCAAAATATGAGTGGATAACATTGCATCAGATTTTCATGTTTTTTCTCAGAAGGACTGCTAACCTCTGGAATAATAAGAGGTACTAAAATGACTATTGTAAATTGAATAGCACATAAGAGATATTTTCTTGAAACTAAACTTATTACAGCCAGTTTCAGCATGTAAATATATAATAATGTTGGCTAGTGTGTAATTCTTAAACTAAAAAAATATAAATAAAGGAAATATAAAAGAGCTTATTTATTTTTATTATTATTTATATTTATAAGATATAATGTTTCCATGATGGGTAGAGAAAAAAACAGTCACTCTATTGATGCAAAATCGAAGGTGTTTTATTGGGTCCGAGGAGCTTCCTTTTTTTATTTATTGTTTTTCCAGGCAAGTAAAAGGCCACAATAGTACATTTGTTCACTCTCTTCTGTGTACGCAAGGTCATGCAATGCAGCTTTCATGGAGATTTTGCCCATGAATATACCTTTAAATATAACAGTCTGGTAAGGGGATAGGAGAGAATCTGGCTTGTGTAGAATGGTGTAAGCCTGCTTGAAAAGATTTTGGCTGCCCAAAGTGGAGCAAACGTGCCCAAACTGAAAGATAATCCTTATCATTGGTAAGGACTGCTGCATGTGGCATGACTAAAACTGGTAACTTGCTGTGTATCTTCTCTGTATTATAAAAAGTGTTATGTGAAATCCTTAATTGAGCAAAGCCATGAGGAGCAACAGCTAAATGTCTCTGTGATCAGATCATAATGACTGTGACGTATGGAAGATTGTTATATGGAATGGGAGAGAGGCATAAAAGAAAAATTGATGTGTTGGGGTATGTGAAAGAAAGATATAATAAATCTGTAGAATGATACTTTGATTGGACGAATGCCTGTAGAGAACTAAAGATGTGGGTTTAATTGTGAATGAAAGGGCAAAAATATATGTCAGAAAGTATGAATCATCTAAATCGTGGGTAAGTTATGAAAGCAGAATTCCAGAGATTGCTGCCAGAATGATAATGGAAAAAATAAAAATTATTTTTGGGGAAAAATGCACATTTTTGAATGAATGTGACCGATGGAAAAATAGGTGGGAAAGAAGGATATGCGGATAGATGTAAGAACTGGGCCATTTAGAAACTCAGGAATAAATGATACTGGTGAAGGTATGTGAAACAGAACAAAGATCTGTTTCAAATATGTAGTTCAAACATGTCTATTCATAAGTACATATGTTAAAGGAATGAATATAAATCTAAAAGTATTGATTTGGTTCCATATGAAGAAAGACACAATCTGTGTAGAAAAGCATGATGAAAGCTTTTGAATGTGAGTCATATACTTTTTTAATAGTGGATCTTGGAGGGAAGGGAGCAGAAAGAAGTGAAAGAAATTAGAGTAAAAATAGAATAACCATAACTTCTGTGAAAAATCATTAGCTTTTTTCCCATTAGCATATTACATGTTGGATAACTTTGTGAAATAAATGAAACAAGCATCAAACTCTGGTGGGACTTCCCTTATTCATCTGTAAGAACTGCATGAAGTTTTAATAATTTGATGGAACAGGTATGCAGAAATCCAGAAGATTTGAAAAGAATGAATACTTTTTCACAGAACTGTAAGGTGACTGACTCTAATGTAAAGGGAATTGAATGGATTTCCTCAAAAGAAAAAAAATCAAATTTTAGCCTATTACTTTCTTGCCTGAAAATCTCAGCTGGATTATTTTGAAATACATTTGATTCACAATTAAATCAAAATTGGATTTTGGAATGATTCCCAAAGTTCTACCATGTGACACAGAGTAATATCATTTTGAACAGAAGCCCAAAATTATTTACCATTTGAAATTTAATCATATGGAAAAAATCAAATAGGATAGCAAAGAAATAACATGGACAAGGATTGGCAAAAGTTTCCACATAAAATCAGATTTCCAAATCTAATGTCCCATCACAAAATACAAATAAATAATTGGAGCATATTCCATATTGCTTTAGTTTCTTTTCTCTCCATATGAAATTTCTGTATGTGTCTGCTAACTACTATGACTTAAAGATAAACCAAAAGGAATCTACTTATCTTTTTTTTAAAGGATAATCACATTAAGAAAGATTAAACATAATATTAAATTACAGCCAATCACACATCTCAGCTGAATTTACTCTCATGCTAATGAAGATCAAAGAAAGAATGACAAATATTGAACCTAGTGGAAAAGAAAAAAAAATAATGTCAAAGAAATGGGAGATTAATAGGTTATACCACAGAAAACTAAGAAACAATTATTAGCATAACCCCTAATGCTTATACAAAAATAACATAATAGCTTCTATGTTTGTCTTTAACAAGAGGTTCCACAAGTTTTGGGGATCTTATTTCCATAATAATATTTAAAAGGAAAACAAAAAAGTTAAAACTCTCTCAAATTGGACTCAACTCCTGGTGATTTCACAGGCAGATCCATGGGCTTTTCTTGCAACAATGCTGATTCCTGTAGATTAGGATGTTGCACTTTTTTTACTTTTCCAGATTAGCCTATATTACTAATCAATCCAATACTAATCCGGCATGACTCTGCTCAGTTTTTCTTGAGATCATTGTTATAGAGAATAAAGAAAATTACCTAGATGGAGGCAAAAGAAGAGAGGCACTGAGTAAAAAAAACATGGCAGATGATAATAGGGGAGGATTATGAAAACAAGCAGGGATTCCCCCTAATTCATGTGATATATAAAAAGGAAGGGAACCAGAGGTGGTATTCAGCATATTCTGACCAGTTCTGGAGAACCGGTAGTGGAAATTTTGAGTAGTTTGGAATACCACCTCTGACTGGCCCGCCCCCATCTCTTCTCTGCCTCCTGAGTCCCAGATGATTGGCTGGGTCTTCTTTTGTTGTCCTGCACAGGAAAATGAAGCTGGAAAGCAGGTTAGTGGGGTGGATGGGGTGGGAATGAAGATTTTACAGTGTCCTTCCCCTGCCACATCCACCAAGCCATACCCACAGAACCGATAGTAACCAAATTGGAATTCCACCACTGGAGGGAACTTTATAAGATTCTGTTACTATAGGCAACCTATAAAAGTAGTTTTAGGCAGACGTAGTGTCTATTTCTTGCCCTGGCCTACTATGCCAACAGCAAAGGACAGGGAAGTGCTTTCTTTGAAAGATTTCCTTTTAAGTCAAGCATGACTATATGGACATGTTCACATAATGATTGTGGCAATAATATGGAAGTGATGTGTCACTGTCTTCTCTTGGAATACTTTGACTTCCCAATCTAGTCCATGGCATTGTGATTTCCTTAAAGTCTCCCATCAAAGCACTATTCAAGTCTGACTGTGTCTAGCTTTTTCTGAGAACTACCTAAACATTTTGATACTGCCGCCAGTTTAAATCTACATTTCAACCTGTAATATAAAGCCAATATTTTATTGTAAAACTCAACAACGAGTAGCCCTTAATACTGTCTATTTTATTCATCAATATGAAATAAATTTTACATTTATTAAAAGAACCGGATGTCACAATCATGAAAAATCTTCCTAATGGAGGGCAAGATTTGGATTGGAAACTTGTGACTCTACAGGCGGTTATTGATATCCCATTTTGCAGCAATGCCATTTATTATGGTCAATGGGAAAGATGCTGGGAATTGTAGAACAGCCACATTTAAAAACTGTAGGTTGCATACTCCCAGCTCTGCTACCAGTTGTCTCAACAGCAAGATTTGGTCTCAAATATTTCATATGCTGCTGAACATCTGGTAAAAAAAGCCCAGTCTTACATCACACCAGGTTAAGAAACCTATGAGAACATTTAAAGCAGTGGGTGAGAATCTTATGTTTTAAACAACTGACACAACCATCTGGTGGGCTATAAAGCCAACCAGCATTACATTTTATAATTAAACTCACATTCTATTAAATTACAAATAACAGCATATAATTTTAAAAATCTTTATTTTACTCTAGGGAAAATGGTGAGACATTAAATATCAATCTAATTTTTCCCTTTGGGACTTACATGTGAGAATTCATGTTAAAACCTGCCTGGATTACATGGCCAATAGTTTGTCCCACAATTTCTGTTTCAAAGCAGATTATGAGATATATTCTGCATTACAGCAGTGGTCCCCAACCTTTTTGGCACTAGGAACTAGTTTTGCAGAAGAATATTTTTCCACAGACCGGGGAAGGGATTATTTCAGTTTCATTCTCTCACCTCCCACTGTGTGGCCTAATCACAGGTGTTGGGGACCTCTGCTTAATAGGAAAGATAGAATATAGGATATATTTGTACATGTGCATTCAATACCTTTGATCTGAAAATGGCAGTTGATATGTGTATGAGCCAGCCAGACAAAGAACTTAGAACAATGTTAAATTGTTAATTGTTAAAATTGTTAATTGTTTTAAATTGTTAAATTTAAGATCTAGAGTACCAGCTTTAGACTTCCACAGTCCAGGTGATCTCTAGATGGCAGCAAACAGTTGGAAATGTTTATATTTCTTTGCTGCCATCTACTGAGTCTTCACATTTTGCAACGTGGTGATAGATTTAAGGGATAACTCTAAGAGGCAGACTCTGTCCTTGGAATATCAGCCTGTATTCTTCAAGAATGGCACAGCGAAGTTATTTTCCTGCTCATTCCCTCTCATTCTTTCTCTGTTATTTATTTCAAAGCAGAAAGGCACACAGACCACCCAGAATAGAAAGGAGTTTTGAACAGTACAATTCATTCTAAGCATTTTTTCCCCAGCTACACAAGAAGGTGCTCACCCTCCCCATGTCCAAACGTTTTCCAATTCTAAAGAAGAAGCAAAGCTTCTTAGATAGAAAAGAAAAAGAAAATGAATGAAGACATTAATCAGAGACAGAAAATGAAGTAGGAAGGCAGCATGGAAAAGGACAGGGAAATGTGAAAGAGCAGGTGCTTGGCACAATTGCAAGCACCTGTGCTGCCTTCTTTCTTTCCCATCTGAACCATTCCCTCAGCAAGCTGAATTGCCAATGAAGCAGTGATCTTGACACAGGTGTAGGCACAGAAGAAAGCTAAGGCACCTTATGGAGCTCTGCAGTCACCAGCAAACTAAGTAGAGCAGCAAAAGGAAAGTAGACAGTCCAAAAAAGAGGAAAAGAAATATAGAGATCTAGCAAAACAGAGCATAATGTAAAAAAATGTGCAAGGGCTCTACATGTCAGTGAACCTGGCTGAGGCTGTCTTGGAGGCTTCAGGGTTGCCACACAACAGAGGGAGGGGGGAAATAATTAGATGGGGTTTTGTAGTCAAAACAATAAAGTTTTTCTATGGGAACCAAGGACATTCTCACAGATAACTGGGTAGTGGAGGAGTGAAGTAACCAAGCAACCAGCCAGTACCTGGATTGAACAGCATGACCAGTGACTTGGGGGAAAGGAAAAACTTTTACTTTTTTAAAAAGGTGAAAACCGTGGAAACTTTCAAAGTTGGCTTTCACCAGTTGTGCCAAAATCATGTATCCAATAAATCATTTTTTGAGGAAATTGCCTGCCTCAGAGTTCTGCTTTCTATGGTACATTGCTTGGAACACTGACACTGTCAGCCATTAATAGAAAAAAAAAAAGAAATCCCAGAGAGAGGGACTTAAGACCAGGGGTGGGATTCTACCTGGTTGGATTGGTTCTATAGAACCAGTTATTATGAGTCTGCACAGTTCAGAGAACCAGCAAATTGTGCCACTGGCTGGCCCCACCCTGACAGTACCTGACCAAACCTGATAGTAGGATTGTTAAAAAAAGGAACAGCAATAAGGAATATAAGAATGAGCTAGATGCAAAAAGAATTCATTCAACCTGAGGTAGCTGTATAATCAAGAGGATGAGGAGGAATAATAATTGAAGGAGGAAAACAGATGGAGAGAATACACCAAAATGTCTTGAGACAAATTCAGATTCAATTCATTTCATTTCTCCACACTACTGTAGAAGTATTCAAAAACACGATAAAGATACTCTCCTGACAATCAAAATTCCTCATATCTCACTGACAATCAAAATTCCATGTATTCCAATTGTCCCATTGATAAAACCACAATAACTGAAGAGACCTGATCTGAAACTGACACCAAATTTGGTGTAACCAAATTACACCAAAATGCTACATTTACATACACTTTACATTGAATTTTAGTATATAAATGGATCTTTAAAAGTATTCTTTTTATAAATAGGCTCTTCCATGTAATGTTAATTCAAACTGTTTATTCAGTCCTTTGCTATGATTGTATAATAAAAATGGAAACAAGTCTCCTCTACTTTGTACTTCTTGGACAAACAAGTCAATGGGCATTTTTCTATGCCATCTATATAAAGTTTCTAGAAATATATAATTAGATGATAGCAGATTGTTTTTTGGAGCTTATAAATTAATAGTATATATCACTGTCATACTTTCTTGCAATATGATATTATTCCAAAGGAAATGAGAGAGGGTTTAGAATAGCCTCTGAGTTCATTATGATTTCTAACAAACATACCTCCATGTTCTCATTGTCATTTGCAGGGTGAAGTGCTGAAGACAAACGAGTGCTGTTTTTATTCATACTTATAAAAACTCAAATTTGCTTTGGAACTATGAGTGCTTTCAAGTTATTAGATGCTCAAAAACAAGTGAAACATGAAAGGCATAAGAAATTTATTAGATAAATTCAGTACTAACATTATTCCAGGAAAATGTCATTAGACTGAGTTAGGTTTTTGTTCCTGAATAATTGTCATTATAGATTTCCTCTGTTTTTTGTTTTTGTTTTTTATGTTGTGCAGATACTTTTTTGGTATGCTGTTTTTATGGCTCCACACAATTGTCTATAGATTTAATTTTTTTAATTTGTGTTATCTATAAACTGAATTATCTTACTAATTAAGAACACTTTTTAGAGGGCTACTATTTTATTAATGCTGATTACTTAGTTCTGAGTTTTCATTAAAA
The DNA here is from genome assembly GCA_004320025.1 of Laticauda laticaudata. Taxonomy (NCBI): domain Eukaryota; kingdom Metazoa; phylum Chordata; class Lepidosauria; order Squamata; family Elapidae; genus Laticauda; species Laticauda laticaudata. The sequence continues at coordinate 29,532 of BHFT01033829.1, forward strand.
TTGGACTTCTCTATAGCAAAATACATACATTTTATATTGAATTTTAGTATATAATTAAAATACAACTTGTCAGAAAATATTATACATTAAAAACAAGATGTTATAATCTGCCCAGCTAACTATAGCAGCTACAAGCATATATAGTACATGTATCCAGGTAACACTACACACAAATTTACAATGTGCTGCCTGGTATTACAAACATTCACCCATACACATATGCTACAATCAACAGTATAAATCAATAATTTATAAGTTCACTGGCATAAATGAATTCAATTCTTGAGTGGAATTTGCTTAATGTCTCTTGGTTTATTGTTTGATTTTGTTGTTGTTGATCAATCTTTTGTTGATTTGCAACATGAAATATCCTTAGTTGAATCTAAAGTCGAAAAACTCAGTCATAATGATCAGTAAGGCAATTGGATAGCAGAAAAGAAAAAAACCAACCAACCATCATTTTTAGATGCGGAAAAACAACCAGTTATATGGTTACTGTCCTTCCAACAACTAATCTGCAAGCTCTACTACTTTGTTTGGACTGTAGCTATGCATGGAACTTCATCCTCTTCCTCCCTTCTCCCTCTTCTTTATTTCCTAAATGAACATCTTTTTAGAACTCATAGACTACATCTGCTATAATATGAAATTTGAAGTTTTTCTTACAGCAAATCCAAGTATCTCTACCTTCTTGTTTCCTAATTGTAGGAACTTGGGACATTTCTTTCCTTGTGTTGCTTTTACATCATACAGTTAACTGTATTCCAGAACATTAGATTGTCTGTGTTTTTAGATACAGTTTTAATTAAATGAATCAAGCACAAAACCAAGTTATTAAATGCATTATTGGAAAGATATTTGTACCCGTGAATGCACATTAACATATTCCTAAGAACTCAGACTTAGAAAGAATTACCAAGTGTGGCTCCAAGACATACCATGCAAATTATATGGCTGTGAATTGCATGAAGGAAAATTTCAGGAGTTTGTAGGAAATGTATCAATTGCCTTTTATGATTTTTGAGCCTTCTTTCTTTCCAGTAGGCTAAGAAAAATAAAGACATTTTTGTTAGGTATTAACACACTCACCTGTAGTTAGTTGGTCTGCAGCGGCGGGAATTTGAATAGCCATCACTGGCTGCAGCTGCATGCAGTTCTATTGTAAAAGGAGCTGCTGCAGCTGCTGCAGTCAGTCCTGTAAGAGAAAATAAAGGAATGTTTAAGACTAGGTCCCACTGGCTGACAGATGCAAAACGTATCCAAAAAGGACACAGCAGACGAGCAAAATTTCGGGGGTGGCTCCATCTGTTGTTATCCGTTCCAAAAAGTGGCCCAAATTTGTATAAACAGAATGGAAAAGATTGGAAAGGAACGGACGGGGGTAGTACGTACCAAGAATGTTAAACGGATGTTCGGAGGAAGCCTAGCAGAGGGAAGCGGATGGAAGCGGATGACACATCCGCAGGGGTTCCGGGGGAGAATAGCGAAGTGGACGCATAGTGGAAGGAGCAGATGCATAGGGGATGACGTGGATGCATCATGGACGCCTACAGAAAGCAAAGCGGATGCATAGCAGATGTATATCGGATGCAAAGCGGTCACTGAGCATGCGGGGAGTATGAATTGTGTCGGCTCCGTGGATATAAAATGATGCAGCTCACATGCAGTCAGCATTCAGAGGAAAGACGTGCTGCCACAGACATCTTCAAAAAAAAAACATGGTTCGTCAGTCAGGGAAGAAGAGAAAGCCTGTGCCTACTCCTGCCAGCCCTGGAAAGAAGGACAGAACCACCTCCCAACCCCCTGGCACTGATCTGAAGCTTCTGGTGCTTTGGTGCTGCTGCTGGTGCTGCGGTACTGCTGGTTGCTTCTCCTGCTCGCTGCTGCTGCTGCAAACTGCTACTGCTGCTACTGCTGTGGTGGACCAGCCCAAAGGCCACTCAAGCCTTGCTCCTCAAGCCCCTAAGGCCCTGATGCTGAAGCCGCCTGCCAGAGGGAGGAAGAGGCAAGGGAAAGGAGGAAGGGAGAGAGAAACAGTACACCATTTCCGAGGACCATGAGGAGAGTGCTGGAATGCTGGAGGGAGAAGATACCTGTGGAGAAAGGCCACAGACTCTATCGCGACACCAAGAAGAAGCAGCAGCTTGGAGAGACAAGGCAGAGACCTGGGCTACACTGGCAGATGTACTGTGGGATTGGTGGAAACACATGCACACCTGGTAATGGCAGCTACCCATCAAAAAACATCTGGCCATGCCACTGTCAAGCTCACTTGACCGGGAGAGTAGTCATGGCCAGGTGCAGCTTCCTGGGCGGTGAGGCCGTTCATCACTATGTGAGACCAGACCCTCATGGACCTGCCTGAGCCAATACACAGGTGATGAAGCAAAAGATCACAGCACTTCTGCACAACCTCTCAAGCCAAGTTGAACCTGCTCCGACCCAGTCCAGGTCTGCTCCTCACCCAGGTGATGTTCACTGCATTTCCCACCGGATTTCAACAGTCCCTCACCTTACCAAGGCTATGAACTACCAGGACTTCCCACAGCAGAACACAGCCCTTCCCAGTCCAGGCCCAGGTCATCGCACGCACAGACGTTCACAACTTCCACCCAGTCTGCGACCAGACAGCCCCACTACACCTCTTCTCCCCTAAAGCAACCCTCAACGGATAATCTTCATCAGTCTTGGGCCTGACATCCCAGGTACTTGAATGAGAAGGTCTCTCAACTCACGGACTGATCAAGCTCTCTGAAGCTTCCTGAACCACCATCCCCTGGTGTACTTCGTAGCCAAGCAGCCCAAATGGAGCCTCAGACCAGCAGTCCTAGCCACTGCTGTCAGACCACCTCTACAGTCCAGCCACCTCCACAGGCCCCTGCCCGCTTAACCAGCTGAGACCATGGACATTGACTCAGATTGACTGAGAACAGTGCAGAGACTGAGTTGTTATTGTTCATTTTATTCTTTGCTTAGACACTTTTACTTGGTTCATTTTGCTTTTTATAATAAAGTCATGCAGTTTTACTAAGACAGTGTCAATAATGTTATCTTTGCTTAACACACTTAATTCAGTTTACTTGCGTTCATTGTGTGCTATTTAATAAGTCATAAAGGTTACCTAAGAAAGTTAATAAAGGTATCTTTTGCTTAGACATTGGTTCATTTTTTTTACATCTTAATAAGTGTTGGTGAAAACCTGAACAAATGGTTAAGCCTTTGCAGGCTGTGAGATGATAAGGATAGTGTGGGTAGATAAGGTAGTTGTGGGCTAATAAGGATAGGTTGTGGGACAGATAAGGATAGTTGTGGGATAGATAAACCTCCAGTGCAAGCATTAGTGGGACTGTATGGTCCCCCTCAACTGCCATACATATGGACCTTATTATCAATAAACAATTTATTCATTGATCACACATTTCAAAATAAACAAAATCTTTATATTAATGCCTAATTATTGTAGGGCCATCCTCAGACCATACATGGCACAATATCATCAGTTGTATGAGACAGCTCAAGGAACGCGACCATTAACATCTATCATCTGTCTTTGCCACTCACTGCTTCAGCTGGGGAGTTGCACCAGTGTTTTCAGGGAGGTTGCGCTGCTTCTTCCTTCACGTGAAGCTCTGGTTGGGCCTTGTACATCCAACGATCTATCAGTTGTTTGTTCCTTGCCTCATATCACCAGGCTCATGTGCCATTCCCTTGTTGACGTCCACTTACCGGTTTCTGGCAACACTGGGTAAGCGGTTGTGCGGCGTTGAAAGGGAATTTTTTGTTTGCAAGGATGCAGCAAGCTTCCACGATGCTCCTCACAATCTCTGGTGTTGCTTCTGCATGCGGTGGTGAGAAGTACTGGAACCTGTTGGCGATGCCAAAGGTCGTTCTCGCACCCACCTGTCTTGCCGCTGGACAGCCTGTAGTTTGAAGATCCTCTCTTCACAGGTAAGGTATTCTTGAACAATGGTAATGGTTCATGAGGTAGGTTCTGAGGGAAGAAGGCGTCTACACCAATGATGAAGTTAGGGCAATCTGTGTGGTCATTGGGTAGGGGTCGTGATCTAAAAAACCCATGATGAGTTGCGTTCCCAGCCCTTCCTTGAGGTCACTGGCGTTGTTAAATACCTGGCTATCTGAAGCTGACCCGTTCCTGAAGCATTGAATGTATATGAACTTGTAAGTCAGCATCAACCATGGCAAAGCCCTTGTAGTTGTAAATAATTAGACCCTGAGTTGGGTGGAGCTTTGCAGAGCCACGTGCTTCCCGTCTATGGCTCCAAGGTTTGGGGGAAAAGTTCCCCTCTGATACCACTGCTTCTGCAAACTTTCCTCCAGCCTTCTTCAGCTCCTCCACGTATTCTTCGATAATGGCCTGCACCACTTGCTCTGACTTGCTGATGCTGTTGTGCGGCACCTCCAGGATACTGCATGTTTCTGTTTGTGGTTCAGAGGCCAGGGCCACGAGTCAGTGCCACCTTCAGTCCAGGGTCCAGGGTTTGGGACGGAATGTTGGTGCTTCGACTTGGTCAACTGTGTTTCAGACACTCTACAATTTCATCAACATGGCTGGTGGCATCCTCATGAGGGAATGCACAAGTGCTCTTCATTCCTCAGCTCCACCACCAGCTTGTCATACGTCCAAACTCATTTTCTTCCCATCCATCCTTGGAAACTACACAGCTCGTATGAAGGTCTGCCTTCTTCTCCTTTTTGTAGAAAAGGTGGAAACAGTCTGAACAGGGATTGGTTTCTTGATTTGAATCGATCGCGAGCTACCATTAAGGACTGTGTGATATCCATGGTGGAGAACAGGGATGATAGTGAAGACCAAGACCAAGGGTGAAGAAAGGTCTGTACCCATGGCTGCTGGACTCATACTGAGATCCAGAATAATTTCTCCTCCCTTTTTATAAAAATATCGGTTGGTCCGCTAAGGTGTTCCTTCACATACTTCTAAGCATACTGCACGACATCCTAAATATCCAAGATACTCCCATATCAGAAATTTGTCTGTTTAATGCTTTATTACGAGATGCAGCCATCCTTTCTATTTCCATGCTACTAACGCTGTGTGGATGTTCCGTGCACCTTTCGTTTCCTCCCTCTTTCCATTTTCAGCTGGAGCAGATGTGAGTTGCAAGGATGGGCAGAGGATGCCGAGAGGATACAGCATACGTTTAACGGATGATAACGGACATAGAAAGTTTGTTACCCGTATATGTTGCGGATGTACATCGTACACGGCGGAAAGTTCATCCACTCAAAAAGTTTTTTGCAGCTCAAAACTTCTTGCACGGATGAAATCTCAGTGGACAGCTGCTCGACAGATGGAGCCTATGAAACACGTATGCAATGAGTACACAATGGATGTACCACTTTTTCCAATGGATGGCAAGCTTTTTTTTCCGTTTTACATCCTCTTTGCATCCATTGGTGCAGTGGGACAGGTGCTTTACAGAGCTGGAGTCCATCTGCATCTCATTACTTGTGATCTAACACTGGCGATGAGGGTGGGACCTTAGATGAAACTGAACCAGCAAGCACGTTGCAACCAAAAACCAAAGTAGCACTTCTGAACAATGGCCAGAACAAACATGCCACCCACACCGTTCAATCCTACAACTGAGAATTGGGAATTGTATGTCGACCAATTCCACATGTTCCTAGAAAGGCACGATCTCATGAACATTTCAGACCAAAGAAAGAGAGCGGTCTTTCTCACACACTGCAGGCCCACATTTTTAAAATGGCCAAAGCATTGTTGGCACCAAGCAATGTTAAGACGATGGCCTGGCAGACCTGGAACGAATCCTGAGGGGTCACGACACCCCGCCGGTATCCTGCCTCATCAAAAGGCATGAATTCTCCTGAAGGGAGCAGAAGGAAGGTGAGAGCATCCGTGATTTCATCGCAACCCTGAGGGTCATTGCCAGGGCATGCCAATTCATAAACATGGATGAAGCAATGAGAGATCATTTTGTCTTCGGACTGTGAGACCTAACACTGCAGACCCACCTCCCGACTAAGCCCAAAATAACCCTCAAGTTATTGAGTAAACGAGTTATGTTGTGGTCTGTAAGGTGCAGAACGTTTATTCTCCACACCAGCCAATTTTAACATATTTTGGAATCTTTTGTTAACAAATTCAGTCCCATTATCAGTTACTAAAGTAANTAACCAGTTAAAGAAATGTTGGAATGTTTCTGTTTTGTTTCTTCATAAGATAGCAGAAACCATATCGTGAGTAATGGTCCATAATACTCAAAATATAACAGGCACCTCCTAAACTTGGTTTCTTAGGACCAATTATGTCAGCAAACACAACCTCTAAAGGTTCTTTGGTCTTAAACCTATTCAGTCTGTTTGCAGGAGTAACCTTACTCTTTTCTTGACCACAAGCATTACAGTGTAAATACTTGCTACAGAGTTTCAATTTTACTCCGACAATTCAAAAGTTTGTTTGAGCATTTTGAAATTAATGTGCCCTAGACATCTATGTAATAAATGTATACATTCATCATATAGAAGCATATAGAAGGTGCACCATTCTGTTCCATTAAGAAGTTCCTATTATTCTTAAAAATTTGCTTGATGCATATGCAGGAAGTCCTTGACTTATGACCACAATTGAGCCCAATATTTCTGTTGCTAAGTGAGACATTTGTTAAGTGAGTTTTAGCCCCTTTACATCCTTTCTTGTCACAGTTAAATGAATCACTGCAGTTGTTAAGTTAGTAACATGGTTAAGTGAATCTGGCTTCCCCATTGACTTTACTTGTCAGAAGGTCACAGGAGGTGATTATATGGCCTTGGAGACACTGCAACCGTTCTAAATTTGAGTCAGTTGCCAAGCATTTGAATTTTGATTATGTAACCAAAGGGATGCTGCAAGTTGTTAAGTGTAAACAATTATCATGCAGGAATTGGGTATGCCTAGTTTAAAGAAGAGAAGGACTAGAGGGTGACACGATAGCAGTGTTCCAAAAGCTCAGGCATTGCCACGAAGTAGAGGGAGTCAAGCTATTCTCCAAACAAAGCACTTGAGGGCAGGACAAGAAGCAATGGGTGGAAACTAATCAATCAATCAATCAATCAAGGAGAGAAGCAACCTAGAACTAAGAAGAAATTTCCTGGCAGTTAGAACAAGTAATCAGTGGAACAACTTGTCTCCAGAGGTTGTGGGTACTTCAACATTGAAGGTCTTTAAAAAGTGATTGGACAACCATTTGTCTGAAATGGTGTAGGGTTTCCTGCCTAAGCAGGGGGTTGGACTGAAGACCTCCAAGATTCCTTCCAACTCTGTTTTTCCTTTATTCTGTGATTTTTTTCAGTGTTGCTGTAATTCAAATGGTCACTAAACAAATTACTTAAGCCTTAGGTTGAGGACTTCCTGTACATATGCAATTGTTTAATTACAGCATGCCTATTTCGAGTCCCCACGGAAGAGCATACATCGTGGTTCAGTGATTGTTGCAATAAGGAGACAATGTAATAACAAGTTACATGATTGGACAAAGTTTAAACAATCGCTGCAATTATTGGCTAGCAGAGCGATTACATAAGTAATGCTTATGAGGTTCCCAATGAAAAGCAATTTAGTTAGTTTTGTTTTTACCTTCACTGTGAATGAAAATTTGGGGTCAGGACTTTTGGTTGTCATTTCTGCTGTCTCATGTACTCATACAATGTGCTGTGGTAGTTATTTCCTATAAATGTTTATGTAAAAATGTAGTTTTTCATGTTTCGTGATCTCTTAGCTAAAAATGGAAAACAAAACAATCTAACAAATGTTCCACACTTAGAAGTGTACAAAGTAGTTAGGATAAGTTAAGACATAATAATACTTGCTTTTTTATTTGAGATGATGCTATATTTATATGTTTTGCAATGTGAAAAAAAAGAGAGATAGAAACACAATTACCATCTATTACTATATGTCTATTCTAGTTTTTCACCCTGTGTGTTGTGTTTAGATTTGTCCCAGTTATTGTTCAGAAATATCAGCCATTACAAATAATGTTTTACATAAATCTTCATGCTTGAGAGTGTATTTTGTGCAAAACCCTACATCGTTGTGATCAGTGGTGGGATTAATTTTTTATTTAGTAGTGGTTGGTGGGTGTGGCAGGGGAAGGATACTGTAAAATCTCTAGTCAGAGGTGGTATTTTCCAGTTCTCTGAACTACTCAAAATTTCAGCTACCACCCCCGACAAGAATAGCAAGAATGTTCAAGAATAAATCCGAAAAATGTTGGAAATGTCATCAGACACCTGGCTCATATCATATCACCAAATTGGGGACTTGTGCGGATGCTAAAAAAACTGGACTAAAATCCACACGTGGTTGGAAAAACTGACAAAAAAAACATATAGATCTGAAACCAGAATATTTTATTGGGAATTTTACCTGAAATATATAGTAAAGACTTGAAATACTTGATTATAAATGTATTACAGTGCTGGGACTGTATTTGCTAAAAACTGGAAAAATGAGAAAATACCATCACAGGAAGAAATAATTAAGAAAATATTGGAATGGTGCTGAAATGAGTAGATTACATTGAAATTAGAGAACAGGATGATAAAACAATTTTAGAAAAATTTGGGATCTATTCTATCAATGGTTAACATAAAATATGTAACGAAAATATATAGACTTTTAGGAAATGCTAAAATATATAAAGACATATTCTTTATTATATCTACAAATAGATTTTAGATGATAGATCTGTTTGGGATGATAATATGAATTCTCACAAAATAAATTAGAAAATATGATTTTTTTCTGAAAGCATGAATGAATAAAAGTATAGTCAAATGATTTGATTAATAATGTTACCAATGTATTTAATATTTGGATTGAAAATACGAGATCATATATAATGTAATTGTAATTGGAAGATTAAAATAATGGAAGCACAAAACAATTTGTAAACAACTGGCACACTGCAAGTATGTACATATATAGAAGATGGCCTGATGTTTTTATGTTTTGTTTGTTTATGTTTGTTTTAAAAACCAATAAAAAAAATTTTTAAAACAGTTTCAGCTATCGGTTCTTCAAAACTGGTCAGAACCTACTGATCACCTCTGGTTGTGATCCTTTTTAAAAAAAATGACTTTTCCAGAATGGGCATTTCCAGATCAAATGTTGAGAGAAGGAGGCATTGCCTGGAAAAAAGCAACTATTGTTTGATTGCCAACTGCAAAAGGGAAATGCCTCATATAAAAGAACGATTATTGGACACAAACACAGATAAAATACTGCAGTAGAATCAAAAGCAGCAAAGAAGTTGCCTTTCTTTATAACCAAACTCAAACTGTTCTAGAAAAATAAAACTGAATATTGAAAAATTCTCCCGTGGGAGAGATCCAATGGCTGCTACTCTTTCAATAAAGAACATTTCTCTTTTTCTGTGGTGTTTTCCTTCTGAGTATAAGTCAAATTCTAAAGCCAATAAATAAAATAAGTTCTTATATCNAGAAAAAGAAAACTCAAATTTGTATATTCTTTTGTGGCATGTTGGTTCCTCCTTGTAAATACATTATTCAACAATGGGTATTTTTTAATGTGCCAAACAAAGAATTCATAACTTTTCACTTTGGATATTTTAAAAAAATGCCAACAAATACTGTCTGTTCTGCAGAAGCCATGCCTCTTTAAAATGGACAGAATATAAAAAGACTGGACAACTGGTATGTAAAGCCCCGTCCCACTGCACTAACGCATGCAAAGAGGATGTAAAACGTTAAAAAAAGCTTGCCATCCGTTGGAAAATGCTATGAATCCATTGTGTACTCATTGCATATGTGTTTCATACTCTCTATCCGTCAAGCATCCGTCCACTGCGACTTCATCCACGCAAGAAGTTTTGAGCTGCACAAAACTTTTTGAGCGGATGAACTTTCCGCTGTGTACGATGTAAATCCGTGACAT
>BHFT01033830.1:0-16313 GCA_004320025.1 Laticauda laticaudata
GGAATTTGCATGCCCCTCCAATGTCCCTGAGAGCCACTACGAAGTCTGCGATGCTGTCACCTTCTCTCTGGTCCCGTTTGTAGAACTCGTGTCTCTGAATAAGGCTGGAGATGGTCGGTGCTTTGTGAGCCTTCAGCAATTTCTCCAAATCTGGCCAGGCCATCTGCTTCACATCCTCTGGTTTAGCTAGCATCTTGGCCATCTTGAATACTGTGGGCCCACAGTGCGTCAGGAACACAGCTCTTTTTCGGTTGTCGGAGATTCCTTGCAAGTCGTTGCTTTCCAGGAACATGAGGAATCTATCGATGTCGGATTCCCAGTCCTCTGTTGCTGGGTTGAATGGTGTGGGTGGTGAGTTGGTTCCGACCATTTCGTCTCCTCGGTTCTTGTTGCCACGTGCTCGACTGGTCTCCTCTCTCAGTATCCCATCTTCGTCGTCAGTGTAGAGTTTGCGAAGAATGAGACCGGAGGCCAGCATAACTTCAGCTCTTTTATTTAGTTCTTTAAAATCCATCTGAGACAGGAGCCACGGCAGCCCTTTTTATGGATAGGCTGCTCACGGCTTGTGGCCAATGGCGGCTCCTTGATTCTCCCGCCACTGAGCTGGCCAATCATAAGCTAGCTATTATTGGCCAATCAGCGTCGAGTAGAGCACCAATTAGCTTTCAGTGTTTGTTAATCAATAGGGATAGACTATTTGAAGTATGTTAATATGGAACAAAAGGTACTTCTCTATTCATTAAAGCCACTAAGTCTTGTTCTGTGGGCTTCTATTTGATGATGCAGAACTTCTTAATTGCATTAGTAAACTGACAAGAAAACAAATTGTTTCGTTCATCTATTCCTGATCAGACCAGATTTTCTTCAAATGGAAGCATGCTCTCCCTCTCTGTGCAGAAAGAAATATCCCTAAGGAGAGAAGATTCAGAGGATCACTAGAGGGCAGCAAATTGAGATGAAACCTTCACTACCTACTGCCTTCAGCTGGTCATCTGGAGTTTTACAGCTGACATAAAGCTTGAAAGCCCTGCTAGAAGCTGCCTTTGCCAAACATTTGCAATTAAATGAGCTCAACTCTTTATCGACATGATTATAGCCCAACCTTTATTGACAGAATCTTCCATATGGCAATGAAATTCTTAATTTATGTCAGTGTTTTTCCAACTTGGCAACTTTAAGAGGTGTGGTTTTCAACTCCCAAAATTTCCCAGCCAGCATGGAATTCTTGGAGTTGAAATCCACATGTCTTAAAGTTGCCAAGTTTGAAAAACACTGACAGCTGCTAGTTATCCTACCCAAGAGTCATATTAATCTTTGTATGTATATATACCAACTTTTTGAAATATATAACTGCTCTCCATGATCCTAATAGACTATTCTCAAGATAAGGATGGCAAAAAAGGATGAGTGGAGAAGAATATATGGTTTTGACTGGACATGGCAACCTCCCTTAGATCTAAAATGATGTTTGAAATATGACTCCAGAGTAAGAAATTCAAATAATATGACATTGAACTTCCTAGAAACTGTATTTGCCTTGTGTACATAAGGAATGATTTTATACACTATTCCTATAACAAATTTATTCATGGTTAAGCTAATCATGCTTTATTCCAGGTATGTGTTTAAGAGGGTGAGGCTGCAACCTGGCCGTTTGCATTTTCTGTTGCATTGCAAGTCGTCCAGTAATACTGCAACATACAACTAAGAGGAGTGGCTGACTTGGGAAGGCTTATTCTTGTAAATGATTCCCACACACATCTTTAAATCCCTCCCAAAAAAAAGTTGGTCAGATTTTCAGTTAATTTGGAAAAGACTACAACAACACTATTAAAGCCAACCTCTTTAACACATTCTTTGGCTGAGTATTTGCTAACAGCAATGGATCATGCCCAGTATTTCCTAGTTGAACCACAGACAACTACAATGATCTAATACATATCAATTTTACTAATATCAATTTACAGTAGACCAGATGATGAAAAAAGCACTATTCATTAAACAAATCTCATATCTATTTGGACCGGACACAATAGTCCTAAACTTTAAAAAAGCTGCCCACTCCATCGACCAAACCTCTTAAAAAGCATAATCTTTTGAAAAAATTTCAGGACCAACTCCTTCCTAACCTATGTCACAATCACTGTCATCCCCATCTTCCAAAAGGAACCGCCACCTTACCGATTAAAACATTACAGACCAATCCATCGTTCTATGTGCCACGGTCACCTGTAAAGTCATGATATCAATTATTTTAACCAATCTATCCAGTCCCCTCCACCTAGAGACAAACAACCTACTTATGCCAATAAACAATTGTTTCAGAAAAAACTATCCTGCAATCTGCATACTCTTATACTGCAAAAACATCATGGCACTAACACAACTTGATCAGAGCAAAGCAATAGAGGAATCTACAGAGACTACAGTAAACCTTTAATTCCAGTGTACACAACAAGGACTACTAAAACTTAACAATCTCTATATATCTCTGGACACCTGCATAACTAACAGAAAGATTCCTGTCTAAACCAAACAACAAATGGTCAAAAATTTGGGATGTCCTAGCAAATATCTGTACCTAGTCCAATAGTGGTGATCCCCCAAGCAGTATTCTAGGAGCAACTATTTCATGCTCTACATAAATACCTCTGTGCATCATTATAAGACAATTGCGTCTCTTCGCTGATGGTGTCAAAGCATTTCTACACCCACAAGACAATCACTGCTTACTCTTCAAAAAGACCTCGACTAGTATCAGAATGGTCAAAACAAACGGCAACTTCAAAATTCTCAACAAATAAATGCTCCCTGTCCTATATACTGCAAAAAAAATCAGAAAATAAAAATCAAGTCTGAATAGTCAAGACCTTGTTGATGATCCCAAACAGCTTCAAGGATCTTGGAGTACTCATCTTTAATATCTAAGTGCTAGAGCCACTGAACTACATAGCCAAAAAACATAAGACTTGTTAATTAATCTTACGTGAGCTTATTTCTCTGGTTAATATTTGTACTACTACTACAAGCATCACAAAACGTTTGCTAGACCAATACTCGAATACAACTCATCATCTAGAACCCACATTACGGATCTATATTTAACACCTGTGAGAAAGTCCAGAAATATTTCATAAGAGCAGTTCTCCTACTTCTTCAATCATTGCAGAAAATACCTCATATACCCCCAACTTGAAATTCTAGACGCTAGAAAAACTAGAACTACGCCGTCCCTTCGGTCCGATCTAAGTATATATTATACAAATCATACATGCAATGTCCTAACCTGTAATAAATACTTCACTTCAACCATACACAATACAAGACGCAACAATAATACAAACTTAAGGTTAATTGCACCAAAACTTATTGCATAAAATACGACTCAGCAACAGCAGTGTTCAATGTCTGGAATACTCTACCTGTATTCTGTGTCTTCTTCCCCAACCCAAAACTTTAACCTGTAGACTTTCTACTATTCTTTTGACCTCACCCCTTCCTAAGAGTCTGTAGGCCTGCTTAAGTACACCAATGCCTACTTCCCTGTCTATGTTTCTTTTATTTCTCTTATATTCTTATATGTATCCATGTATTCATTACTATGTTTTTACTTATACCTATTATCTTGTGAGCAATTGACAAACCAAATAAAATAAATAAATAAATAAATTTCAGCTCTGCAATCTAGGGATGATGGCGAGGAGAGAGATTGCATGTAGCCTATGAGCAAATATTGTCCAATCATATTTCAACACACTTCAGTTTTCTAGTTCATAACATTACCGAGCAAATCATAAATTAACACATAGATTTAGTTTGCACAGTGTAGTAGACTAACATATAGTTGATTACTTTGTGTTTCCATGTTTCATAGCCACAGAGAGGAAGGATTCAGTCTATTTTCTAAAGTGCCTGTAGGCCAGACTACAAGGAATAAAGGATGGAAACTGAACAAGGAGAGATTTAACCTGGAAATAAGGAGAAACTTTCTGACAGTGGGAACAATCAACCAATGGAACAGAAGTTGCCCTCGGAAGTTGTGGGAGCTTCATCACTTGAGTCTTTCAAGAAGAGATTGGACTGCCATTTGTCAGAAATGGTGTAGGGTCTCCCGTTTGGGCGGGGGGTTGCACTAGATGACCTACAAGGTCCCTTCCAACTCTGATTATCTGTTGTTTTTACTGTTTTCTACAAGCAGAGTCCCTGCCCAACCAAAGCAGCACCATTTATTCTTCATTTGAGGGTATTATTGGCAAAGTTGAGAAAGCCTTAACATTTGCAGAAGTACAATACATTTTCAGGGAGAACAAATGTAAGTTGAGAGGAAAAAAGAGGGGGGGGGGAACGCAATAAAAACTTGAATTTACTGTTTTTTAAAGTATCCTCCTTTGATTCTGGAAGAATTCACAAAATTGATCAAATGTACCAGAGTAAATAGATGGCACAGTATTGTAATTCTGTTGCTAGGCAGGATTGGAGGCACATGGTCCTTTGGACAAGTCATTTCCTCTCTGCTCAGCCTACCCCTCAGGATTGTTGTAGGAAAAATAGGAGGCAGTACATAAAGCTAACAAAGGAAGAAAGAAACATTGTGAGTGTGTTCTGTATTCCATACTCTTCTGTTCTTTCCCTTCCTTCATATTCTTTCACTCTGTTCTAACATCAATTCATACTTGTTTCAACCGTATTTTGGCCATCTCTAAAGCATCTCTAGGCCTTTTAGAGAAATATTGCCCTATGGTCCTTTACAGGAAAGGGAATATTCCTTGCCTCATAATTACCAATCTTTTTGGGGAAATGTACTCTTCAACTTCTCTGACCTTATGAATTATGAATTAAATCCTGCTTGTCTATAATTCTCCCCTAAGTTTCCAAAAGACAACAATGCTGTTTTATTGTATCAGGATTTGCTCAGCCTCTTTCTATTAGCAGCCCTAACAGGAACAACAGCTGTTGGAAAACTAGTGCCTGTTTCATAAGGGTTTAAATGATTAACTTGAATTGGAAATACAGCCTTTTTGGAAACCTGATGCTAAACATAGAAAATCCGGACAGAAATATGAAAAACAAATTACCTGAGTAGGCATAGAATGTTGAATTGTGGCATATGAATAATTAAAATTCTGAACAGGAGTACTTTGCACAGTTACACCTTGTTGCAAATAACAATTATATTTTTATTTGTTAGTTCTTATACACTGTATAAACCAAGAGTGGGCACAAAGATTTGGGCTTACTTGTGCATTTCTGAATGAGTTGCAATGAATTGGCAAGAGGTTTTGATTTATATTTGTTGAACAATATTAATAACATTTTCCCTCACTTTCTTTCTAACAGATTAACTAAAAAATATTGGATAGATGAGTAAGTCACCAGAAATGTATTTTTCATCTGAAAAGACTGTGAGATCAGTCCTAGGCTAAGTATGCACATCTGGATCTACACTTCACCATTATTTTGATCGTATCTGGGAATATTTAACTGATAACAGCAGTAATCAAACCCTCTGATGAGCAACCAATGGCTGCTTCCTCTAAAATGGATGTGCATGGAGGGGTGGGGATATAGCATGTGTGGGTAACTAAAAAGGATGTGTATGGGGAGGAGAGGTTTTGCATCTTACTCAAAGCTGCTCTTTTGGCAGCTGCTCAGAAGAATTTTGGAGCAGCTTCAGGTCTTCCTCTTTCACAATTCGGAGGAGCAATGGTTGGATGAAGAACCCGATTTCCAGGAAGACCTGTTTGCAACTAACAGCAAAACCAGACACAGCTGGCAAAAAGGACAACTATTATAAAAAGCAGCAAATTATTCCTTTTTGTGGCAGAGCACGTTCTCATTCAAGTGGAGTAAGTTTTCATCAACAGGTGAATCAGCACCCTCAATACAGTAGTGCGATTCCAAAAAAAAATTACTATTGGTCCCGTGGCCGTGGCTTGGTGGGCATGGCAAGGGAAAGATACTGCACAATCCCATTCCCTCCCCACCCCACTAACCTGCTTTCTAGCTCCATTCTCCTGTGCAGGGAAACAAAAGAAGACCCGGCCAATCAGCTGGGACTTAGGAGGCAGAGAATTGATGGGGGCGGGGCCAGTCAGAGATGGTATTTGCCAGTTCTCCAAAGTACTCAAAATTTCCACTACCAGTTCTCCAGAACTGCAAAAACCTGCTGATACCACCTCTGCCCCAATAGGTAAAAGTAGTAGTCAGGCATCCACGTTGAGGCATTTAATGAACTCTCCCCGCCTGCCCCCCCCCCAAAATAATCTCTCTGCACAAGAGCCTTGAAGGCTCCAGCTTGCTGGGAATTGGCCTTTAAGGCTGGGCAACTGATTACCTGACCACAAAACTCTCCTGCCCCTGCAGGAGATTACAAATTGAGCCTTTTTGGAGGAAGCAGGAAAATGTAATCATTTATATGATTTATATGGCCACCCACCTTAGACAAGTGACTCTGGGCAGCATGCAAGGATTAAATACCCACACACCCCAAACCTATGATATAATGAAGTTTGTTGTCCAGAGCACCAGAAATGGAGATCTCTATCAAAAGTAAAAACAAAAAACAAAACCCAGAACCAGTAATTTGAAATGTTCAGATAGGCTTTTCATTAAGAATCCCAACATGTATTGAAAGAGAACACTCCTTATTATTTTGATGGGCTCAATGTTTCCAAACATTCTTATTTGCTTGGTCACTGACTGTAGTAGGAAGCAAGCGAAAGATGGATTCGGGTCTAGAATGTGATTTATTCCTGTCTTGGTCTTTCCATCTTGGACCACATGCTGCTTTTGATCCTACCTGTTGTAGACCAAACTCCTTTCTTTCTGCCAAAACCATGGCTGACCCAGCCTCCTCTGGCCCAGAGGTCCATAGCCTGGAATCCTCTGAGTAGCAGCACTTGCAGCACCTTGTTACTTTCATCAGCATGAAGAGAAAAAGTGGGGTCACACCACAAGAACCACTCTTTTGTGCATGCAATAGGGTGCCACATACAGAAAAAGGAGCAAGATCAATGCCACAACACTACATTAATCACTATGACCTCTGGACTTTTTGGATTTCCCCCTGCAAACACCCATGGGATTGGGGCGAAGTACAAGGATGGCGCTATGAATATGGGCAGGTTTTTTAAAAAAAAGTTTGATAGGTACAGGCAGAGGTGTCCACCACACCAGTTCACATAGGACAGTTCCTTATTTTTCACTTAATCCAGAAACAACACTGGCATATGGACCATTGTTCCAAATCCTGGCTGATTGCAACCTGCACATTCTGCAGCCTACAAATTGCAAATTCAGATTTTGGACCCAGGAATTGCAGAAACGGATAGGAGTGCCATTTGCATTAGCTGCATGAAATTGGTCACTGGTCTCCCTCCAGTGATTCATATTATTATGCAAAAACAAGAGCAGTTCAGATGCAAAGAGTACTTAAATTGCAAGGCTGCCTTGGACCCTGAAGCCTATCTGAGCCTCCTGGACACACTCCTTGCTAGGTTTTGGTTTTTTTTAATGGTCCCCATTATTCTCCATTGTAAGGCAAGGAGAATGTTACTATCTAACTATGATTTAGAGAATCAATCTCTTCTGCTTCTAATCTAAATGTTTTACTGTTAACATTATGTAGTTTTTAGGATTCTTTCCATCAACTTTCCCCTCCACCTAAAGGAATCAAATTCTATCCCTCAGGGTTGCTGATCCAAGGAGACACGATTTTAATCCACATCTGTAGGGTCAGATTTGCTCCCCAAAAACCCACAGGATGCAGTGAGAAAGACCATTGCTGTCTCCAGAGAAGGGATTGTTAATTTACAGGTTGTCTGCGACTTACGATCACAACTGAGCCCAAAATCCTTGTTGCTAAGTGAGACGTGTTAAGTGAATTTTGCCCCATTTTGCCACCTTTCTTGCCTCAGTTGTTAAGTGAATCCCTGCAGCTGTTAAATAAGTAACACGGCTGCTAAGTGGACGTAGCTTCCCCATTGACTTTGCTTGTTAGAAGGTCACAAAGGGGGATCACGTGACCTCAGGACTCTGCAACAGTCATAAATAAGAGCCAGTTGCCAAACAAACTGAATTTTGATCATGGGACCATGGGGATATTGTAACGGTCGTTAAGTGTGAAAAATGGTCATGTCACTTTTTTTCAATGCCATTCATCACTTTTTTTCAATGCCATTTCAATGGTCACTAAATGAACTCTTGAAAGTAAAGGCTAGCTTGCGTTATAATGCCATATACTAGCTTACATTTTCCAGAGAGAGAAGCTAAACTCTTATTATTGGAATGAAAAAAAATTTCTGCCCTCCTTCAAGGAAGCTCGGAGTGTGTTTCCTTATTATTAAAAGTGTAAATTCTGTGTCACTGACTCTGCAGGGCCTGGTGACTTCGTGTCTCTGTAAGAGGGCAATGGGAGCAGATAGAAAGTTAAGGGTTCCTCCCGTGTCCCCTCTTTCATCTGTCGGTCTGCTGCTGTTTCCCTAAAATAGGACTGATCTGAGATCAGAGTCTTTTGCCATTGCTCCCAGGCACACATGCCCTGAACAGATGCTCTCTAACTCTCAATCTGGCATGAGGTAATTAGGTGCTAGGCTTGGCCTGCCTCTATAATGTATTTCAAATAAAACCCTTGGTTGCTCTGGTTAAGAAAGATTGCTTTGGAAATCATTGGTCAGGTCAGATTCCTGCTGTCAGAAGCTCTTACGTCCTGGGGGGTGCCTCCAGGGTGTGATTTTTTAAAATAGTAAAGGGGTTGGCCATGATATGCAATTAAAACTCTGCCTGTTTTTGGTCATTCATAATCTTAAAACTGGAAGACAGTATTACTGATTTACTGCCACCCCAATAATTAGCGATTCCTATTGCTTGCACTGCAGTTTATAGCAACACCTGAATCTGAAATTTAACTTTGGGTAATGGGAAGAGGGCATGTATTTGCTCTGCCACTCAGCTACTAATTCGATTTAAAGAGATCCTCATTAAACAAAGATGCAGTCTTTTTTGGTGTGAAATGAAGTGATTAAATGTGTATATTCACAACTCACAAAAAGGCACGAAAAACAGTTGGAGCCACCCATCTTCTTATTTTCTAAGAATGTTTCTGTGGCCCTCAAGCAGGAATGTCAAACTTGCATCATCATGGCAGTGTCACGTGATCTAGCAGGACTTTTTCCCCTTTCGCTAAACCAGGCAGGGGCGGGGCCAGCATGTAACGCATCCAGCCCACAGGCCACAAGTTTGACATCGCTGCCCTAAAGTATTAATAGGAATATGGTTATACTGGGAAAACAGGTATATTGATTTATCTCATGTTAATCACTCATTAATTTCTCATTTTTTTTAATTAAAAGAGGCTTTAAAGATGAAAATATGGAAGGAATGTATCAGCACCCAGAGATGATGTGTTGGTGGTGTCAGGCACTAACCCTATGGCACTATCACACAATAATAGGTCAGTGTTAAACATAGCAATTAGCATGTTGTGTAGATAAGATAAATTTGGTTGTTTTTACCCACCCTTGTTTAGCTTTTTTTGTTATAGCATAGGGTGTTGCTTAACCCTTAGCCATTTTGTTGGTTTATAAATCAGTGTTTTATATGCAAACCTAGGAAATGAGTTTATGGAAACTCAGCCAGTATCATTTGTTTAATTTTTTGGCTTAACATGGTCTGTGAATTTAATCTTGTGGTTTGTAAACTATGGTTTACAGCTGAGCATATCTGAAGTCAGACAGTTTTTTAAGGAAACCATGGTTGGGACATCTGTGGCTTAGTACAGTAAGTGAGCCAATATTAGAAATGTCCAAAAAAAAAAACCAAGACACAAGGTGCTCTTCCACCCATTCTGACTTCAAAGGCAAAACACTATACAGAGATATACATTCATAGTGAGTCCATTTTCCTTGCAAGAACTCAGCAAATAAATATATGGCGTGGGGCCAGATTACCTGCTGTACTGAGACTGCTCCATCATACTAGTTCTGGTACCAGGACTGGTCAGGTAGGAAGAGTACAGGGAATCCTCAACTTACAACCACAATTGAACCCAAAGTTTTTGTTGCTAAGCAAGATAGTTGTTAAATGAGTTTAGCCCCCAGTCTATTGTTTTTTTGAAATGTCTAAAAACCTGGCTCTGCCGACTCACTTTGGGGCTCACATAGGATTTCATAGCCGTGGGGCTAGTTAGTGCCTTGAAGGCCCCTTTGGTCTCCAACCATGCAAATTTTGCTGCTATTCCAAGCCTCATGTAATGAACAATCAAGGGCAAGTATGCCTCCTTACTATAGTGTAAAATGCAATGTTAATTTCTCTTCAATTAAGGAATCAGAGAAATCATTTCTTTTAGTCATTCACCAGCTAAATCCAGGAATAATTGCAATGTGTAAATCATTGCTGCAGTATCAATGGCCTCCCCTTGGCGCTGGACGCATGTGTGCCAGAACAAAGGCAAGGTTGCTTCTCTTCTTCTCAGGAAGAGGGAGATCAATCAAACCATGTTCTGCCTTACTGATGTGGAGCAATCTAAGAAAATTAATAGCAGTCACGCACAGCAGGGATGGCTGGACTGCCCGTTCTTTTTTTGCACTTGGGGATTGGTGTAAATAATGTACCCATCTGAATGATAAATGTGGAAGCTCCAGATTGTCAGCTTTGTCATTGATCAAGTGGCTTTGAATGTAACAGTGAAAAGGGGAAATACGGGCTACGGTAGCCTACAGACTGTGTCACTTGCAACTATACCCATATATTTATTAGCTCCGAGGTGTTGTAAAAAAGCTCCTTTTCAATTGGACAAAAGGTTTTACTTTGTCACCAGCATAAAAATTTAATTAATATATAATTTATCCCAAGCCAAGGAGAGCAAAAGCATGATAGCAAAGCATTCTTTCTGAAAGAGGTGGGAATAACCATAGATTATTGATCACAAATTAATGAAATCAAATTAACAAAGAACAATGAGACAGTGTGCAAAGGCTGCACACCAAACTCCAGCATTTACACTTTCAGATCTGAGATGTCAGGATTATATCTTGTCTCACCTGCCACATGGGGTGGCAATCCTTTGGGCATCACATATGCCATTGTAAAATTGATACCTATTAATGTTTGTATATATAATCCTGAAGATCTTGCAACATTCAAGTCTTATTCAATTTCCTGCTGTTGTGAAATTAACGTTTAATGAAATAATTATACTTTTGACTTAACGCTTGGGAGTCTTTTGGGTAATAAGGCATCTATGGAGTTTGTATTGTTGACTCCTGCTGCATAATACTGGAATAAATGATACAGTCAAGCTTTCAAGGTCAGGATGGCTAGCAGATTTATTTATACATACAAAATAACAAATATAGTTCACAGCAAAAACAACCCAAATGGTTCCCTCTTTGCCATTGTTTAGAAGAACTGTGAAGAGCTGGCTTTTCACCCAGGCCTTTGGCAAGAAAGAATGAGACTTCATTGTACTTATCATTTATGTTTAATGTCTGATTAATTTTATTTGCTTCAACGTTGTGAGCTGCCCAGAGTTGTTGAGAGTTGGGCAGCATGTACATTCAGTTAAAGTTGGTCACCCTTTAGTTGTGTTGACACTGGATTCGGCATTTTTATCCATCTATTGAGTCCTTCCCAAAGTTGCCCTAATCCTAGACCTGTCTTCCCAAGGATGTGGGATAGGCAAATGTTGCTTGATGATACACAATATATCGTGGCAGGATATATAAGCTGTTCCAAGTAAAACTGCCTTTTATAGTTGACTGACAGGGCTTTTGCCAATGCTGATAGTGTTCAAGTGGTGCACCAATTGTTTCTGGGTTGCATCCACCATAGGTACTATCCTTGCTTTCTTTTGCCAGAGTTGCTGTTCTTGATGTAGGTCTTTGTATTTTGTGATTTTTCTCTCCAGTTCTCTTCTCTTCTGTTGTCTCTAGGTGTTGCAATGTCCACTATCCAGACTTTTGTCTTTTTTTATCAAAAATTGTTATGTCTAGGGTGTTGTCTGTTTGAATTCTAAACTCCCAGAACATTTTGTTTTTTTTTTTCATTTTCTATTACTTTGCCTATTGCATGATCCCACTTCTTGCCTGCAGTATTTCTTGCAGATATTCCAGTTGTGTGTAGTCAGTCTATGCAATCTTCTTGCAACAGCTAACTAGGTGGTTCACTGTTTACTCTGCTTGTTTGTATTATAGGGCTTACTTTGCAGCCTGTGTAGTGAGGGAGGTTTCTTTCTTACTCTCTCTGCCCTTTATGCAGCTGTGTGGTTTATCTCCCCTGATGTGAATGTTCCCCAGACAGCGTGTCTCCCAAAGCCATTTTCACATACCATTAAAATGTTTTGTGAGATGGGCAACTATATAAATGTACTTATTATAATGCAACCCACCCACCCCCGACATCTAACATGACAAAGGCCCTGGAACCAAAAATATCATCACTCCTGGAATAAGCTGATCAGACAAGTTTATTTGTTTATAGATAATCTTAATGACCCGAATTAGGACTGGCAACTTTGTTGCCAAGTGATGCAGTTGTTAAAATGTTGGTGCAATTGCTTTAATTAGCGACTTCTAGGCAATCTCAGTTGCTGTCATTGAGTAAATTTCATGCAGTTGTTAGGTGAAGACTTACCCAGATCCAAATCATTTTTGGAAGAAAGTAATCCCCCATCCACCTATCTCCCATCTCTTGGAGAGGGAGCTGTGGTGGCGCAGTGGTTAGAATGCAGTATTGCAGGCTAACTCTTCCCATAGTCAAGAGTTCAATCCTGACTAGCACAAGCCTTCCATCTTTCTGAGGTTGGTAAAATGAGGACCTAGATTGTTGGAGGCAATATGTTGACATTCAAGAGCGCTGTGAAGCACTATGGAGCAGTATAATAAGCCTAAGGGCTATTGCTAGCTTTCCAGTCCTTGCCTTTTTGGTACCACCTACTCATCACCAGCTTCCCTCACAACCCACCCACTGCATCACATGGCATTACTGCCCAAGGCCTTCTTTTGAGCTGCCTTCTTTTGCAACAACGCACTTCTTTTCATGCTGCTGGGTCCTCCTTTCATGAAAGGAGCCCCCTGGCTGACACTCAAAACCCAGCTAGTTGTGGTGGTATGTGGCATGGCATACATCTGCCCATAGCTCTAACTTGTCGGTCTGCAGGATGTTTCCACACCATCTCCCCTATGCATGGCCAAGATGGTGAGTCCAATGGAGGAGAGACAGATAAAGAAACAAAGGTCAGCTGGAAATGAGAGACAGCAGTGGTGGTGATTGGTAGTTGTAAAGGCAGGGAGGCCTGAATTTTGTTCACATAATGGTGGAGGTGCTGAATGATCAGAACTTTAAAGACTAATTGCAAGTCCCTGCATTCAATGCCATAATAACGTTAGTCATTGAACAAATGGACATTAAGGACTACCTATATTTAAAGAACTTTTGCAGCTGCCTATCTCACATAGTAATCCTAGGCAGCTCACAGTGATCAATAAAGACATCAATAAAAAACATTATTCCATCAAGATGCCAGAACCACCCACACCATAACCTCTTAAGTCAACCTCATCCTAACTCGATGCTTTGGAAGAACCAAGTCTTCATGGCCTTCTAGAAGTTCTAACCACCTTGGGCTTCTGGAGCTGGAATTCTTTCAAAGAATGCTGGACTAATTGGACCAAGATTTTACTTGTTAATACTTGCAATATGAATTTTAAAAAAGAAGAAATAGATATGGTGATCCTAACTTTAGACCTCCTGAGGGGAAAAGAAGTGGTATTCCCAGTATTCTTTGAATTTCACAGTTCAAGAGAGCAAAGAAAACAGAACAGAGAAATATAAATTGCTGCAATTACTTCTTATAAACCTGATTAATAACTACTATTCCAACTACTAATAGTACTGTATTAATGATGGACCTATTGAGGAAGATTACCAGTGCTTTTGAAGATTGTTGGACCTGAAAGGGGTACCAAGCTGACTGCTCTGAATTCAAATGCATTTTGGCTATGGTGACAGGATAACTCCTTGTCTATGTGCCTTTCATTCTTTGGCTCAAATGAGCACTTTTGTCCAAAACCTATATAAAGACTGAACTCTGTAATGTCATAGAAGTCCATGACACTAAGTATGTGGATGTGAGCAAATTCCCTCTTTGAAGTGTTAAAGCAGTGGAGTTCTCTTGAAGACTTGACATAAATGCTTTTAAAGAGCCTTTTCAGGCTGTCTGCTGTGGGCTAATTATTTTCCTGGCATTACAAGCAAAGCA
The DNA here is from genome assembly GCA_004320025.1 of Laticauda laticaudata. Taxonomy (NCBI): domain Eukaryota; kingdom Metazoa; phylum Chordata; class Lepidosauria; order Squamata; family Elapidae; genus Laticauda; species Laticauda laticaudata. Next base: position 14,258 of record BHFT01033830.1, read on the forward strand.
GCTTTGTGTGCACATACATGAGATATTCAGAGAAAAGCTTTCATAATAGCAGTGCTGAATCTTTTAGAACAGTGTTTCTCAAACTTGGTAGCTCTTAAGATGTATGGACTTCAAATCCCAGAATTCTGAGTTTCAGTAACATTTTGTTAATTATTGTGAAGTGCTCCTTTCAAAACAACTTACATATCTGTATAAATATACAAAATGCTGGAAAATTCCCCCCACTTCAGGCAGTGAAGACTTATAAAAATTGCTGCAATCTGCCATACAACCATATCTGATATTCAATTACTTAGGCAACTGAATTCAATCCATTTTTCCTCATGGAAATCCTTTATTCTTGAATACCTGAAGCACAAAAATGATTGAATGAGGGGAAAGCCAAGAAGACATTTTACAGCCTTGACTTTCCCTTACATAGTTTGACTATTTCACCAGAACTTTTTGAAGCCCATCCAATGTTTTCCAACAGTTCAGCAATGGCTTAATTCCCAGATACATTATTTAAGATCAATTGAGATTGGACAAGAAAAACCATAGCTAGCATCTCCATTTTTATATGACCACATGAGGGAAAGCTTATCTCTATGCACTATTTCACAGCTAAGTAAATATGTGCAGACAGGAGTGCTTGTTATCTTCTCCATTGTGCATTGTTTCAGCTAATTCCTAGCCTGTATTTGCTGATTTCATCATGTTCAGCTGGGATATAGTGACATTTCTGAGAAGTGCCAGCTCATGCTGCTATGTTTCACTGCTAAAACAGTTCAAAAGGATCAAGGAGAAGGATCAGGAAAGTTGCTTTCAATGAATGACAAAGATTCTGGCCTTTTGTCTAATAAATAAGGGGGGATTTTAATCAGGATCAGTGAAGCTGGGCACTCCCTAAAGGCCCTGTCACACTGCCCAACGGATGCAAAACGTTAGTAAAAAGGACACAACGGCATCCGTTGTTATCGCTCTCAAGGGCAAAATTTGCAACAGAGCGGGATAAACGAAAGGAACGCGCGGGGGGGACGCAGGGAGGATGGAAAGTGATGCGGACGGAAGCCCAGCGGTATGGAGTGGATGGAGCGGATGGACATCGCTAGGCTTCTGGGGGACTCAGAACGGGAATGTGGACACAGATAGAAGCGGATGAGAGCAGACAGGAACGGATGAAGCGGATGCACAGCGATTGAGCGGATCACAGCGGATGAGGCGGTGCAATGTGAAGCCTAGCGGCATGACAGCGGAAGCCAAACGGATGCCGAGCGTTATGTATGCGCATGCGGGGGGATGCATTGCATAAGCCCGAGATATAAAAGCGACACTCCCAAGAGGTCCCATCAGAGGAGAACTGCATGCCGGATACATCGAGTCTTGCCTGCCCTGCTGCAATGCCTGCGCAAAGCTTGCTGCCAGCCTCCTGGCCAGCCTCCTGCAGTTGCTCTCTGCCTGCTGCTGCCTTGCATGCCGAGCTGCCTTCCAGCTCCTGCCTGCCAGGTCTGCCGGCCTTGGTGCCAGCTTGGTGTCTGCCAGCCTCTCTGCCAGCCAGCCCCAAAGCATGGGAAAGCAAAAGCTGCAGCAACGCTGCCGCCATCCCTGGCAAGAGGGAACGGCACCCTCGCCCTCCTGCGTCCGCTTCTCTGGGGCTTCTCTGCCTTGGCTCGGCTCTTCTGTCTGGAGCGGTTCGCTGGTGCGGTTGCCTGGTGCATGGTGCTTATCTGCTGGTGCTGTCCTGCGGTGGTTTCTGCTGTAGCTTACTCCTGCTGAAGCTGCTCCTGGCGTGGTGCTTCTGCTCGTGTTACCTGTGAAGCTTGTCTCGTCTGCTCGTCACTGCTCAGCATTGCTCGTTGCTCCTGGACTTTGCTCGTTCTTGCTTGTGTCTGGTCTTGCTCGTCCGCTTCATCCTGCTTGTGCTCCTGTCTCTTGGCGCTGACATCGCTGCTGCTGATCCTGGCTGCTTCTGGTGCTGCTGCTTGCTGCTGTGATGATCCTGTTGGTGCGTGATGATGCATGATGTATGATCCTGTGAGTGATGATGATGATGCATGATATGATCACTGATCTCTCT
>BHFT01033834.1:0-60291 GCA_004320025.1 Laticauda laticaudata
GTAGATTTGGGGTTTTCATGAGCTGTAAGCCATAATCATCTCAATTATGACACATCACGGCTTGAACTATCTGGGTTTGCATATAATGAGTCTATCTCATATATTAGGTTCACCTTTTAAGTTGCATTACTGTAATAAATGAACTTTTGCATGATATTCTAATTTTTTGAGTTTCACCTGTAGTATCCTTGCTTTCCTTTTTTAATTTTCTTATCCACTGAACTGAATCCTCATCCTCCGTGAGTCAGTATAATAGAAAATGTTGTTTGGTTCATAGACATTGAAAAGTTGTGTTGTTTGATTATTAAATGAGGCCACAGTAAAGAAAAAGATTGGAAAATAGGCTATGGCATTTACTCTGCTAAGAGTCTAGCAATTTATTGGGTTTTTTTAAAAAAATTGCGTTCCTCTTTGTTGATTATTATGCAACTATATGAAACTAAGAACTAATGCCTGGGTTAGCTTTCTCCTCCACCCTCCCAACAGTGTTTCTTAGTAGCATGTACGATCTTCTTAAGCCCTTTGTATTACCCATTGAAGAAAGAAATAATAACTTGATGAAATAAATTGGCTGATAGATTTAATGCCTTGAGATGAAGGCATAGCTCTTAGTTAGGATGTCCAGGAAACCAAGTTAAAAAATACATGAGCGTTTGTTTGTTATTTGCTATTAGGCCATGACTGCTAACACTTCATATTCAAAATAATTCACCAGATGTGGAGGTATGTAGTTGGATTCCCAGGAGGGAAGGTCTGCATTCCAGAGGGCAAAGATGCAGTGAAGCTTTGATAGTTTGGTCAGGAGAAAGAGAATTAAGCAGGATTAACCTCCCAGTTCTCAGAGGAGATCTGTAATGCAAATAGTTGCATTAATTTGGCAAGCTTTCCATCTATAGATGAGGAACAATAAGGGAAACTGCTTGAAAGTAATTCAACTTATCTTTAAAGGTTCTTGAGGCCTGACAGGAGTATTGTTAATATAAAGTGAAATGTTGCTGTTACGTAAACCCTTTGCTGGTAGAGTGGCTGAAGATATTTGCCTGCCCAAGCAGAGCAGCTGAGGTGCATGTCACATACACACCCTCGAAAATATGCCTCTCCCTTGGTCTGGCTGGAAAGGACAGTGCTACATTCCAAGAATGTACTGTGATAAATCAGGGCAGGGAGAAAACCTCCGCTTTTCAAAAGCATTTTGCTGGTTTGTGTTAGAGTGTGAAACTAGATGGACCCTGACCTGGTCCAGCAAGGCAATGTTTACATTCTTTCCATGAACCAATGACTCATGTGCACACATTTTTCTTTGTTGTGCAGATGTGTTCAAATCTGGTGACCATCTCATCACTTTTACTTCTGTTCCATTACATTCTGCCTTTTGCCCCAGAGTTTGTCCTTTTCTGCTACTTTTCTTCTACGTAGAGCATTCCAGGTGTGTTGGTCTACATTTCCTATAAGTCCTAGCCTGCACAATTAAAGATGAAGGATATTAAAGTTTAATATATCCAGAATGTACATATAAAGTTTGAGAAATCCTGCTTATATAGTCAAATGATTTTATTTCAAGGACTGCATTATTTTTACCTGAGACAAGTGACCACCAATCAGGCAAGTATTCCCCTTACATTAAAAAGCGAAATTGTGTCAGTGCATTTCATCTACAGAGCATACCTCCCACACAGCCACCATCTGCAACTCTCCTTTCTGTCGTATTTTGTAATAATACTCCTAACACGTGAGTTCTCTGCACACAAACTTTATTTTTTTTAACTTCTCCCTTCTGGTTCCTTCATACTGTGTCACCTCAAAATATGTCCCTCATACTCTCTGTCTAACATTGGTTCCTCTTCACAGTTCAACATCAACAGGTTCCATTTACCCTACACCACATCTCCCTTTTCTAGAGAACAAAGGGTAAACTACCTTTGTCTTACCAGACCTTAGAGGATTATTATGCCTCTTTTGTTGAAGGTCTGTTGCTATCTAAATCCTAAAGGGATTTATTCCCTAAAGGGAAGAAAATGTTATCATACGACTATTTACTAATCCAATACACCTAACTGTATTTCAACTATTCTGCACCTCAGATGTGTACTGAACTACACATCAAAATTAACTCTTTTTCACTTTCTCAGTTCACAGATTCAGTCTCTCTGGTTTAACTATAGCTCTCCCAGACCTTGTCCTNGTTTTTAAGTATTTTCCCAGGTGATGTAGAAACTTGTTCACTGTTTGTCTCTGGCAACTCCTGCTGCTCCACTGCTCCTTCTTCACTTGCATGTGTGTGTAAGGGTATTAAGTGCTGATGATTGCATTTCACCATACCTTTAGGTACATCCACCAGGTATGACCTTGGACTCGTGTGATTCTGCAGCACAGTCCCAGATTCTTTTGTATCAGTGACCCATACATGCTCTCCGGGTACCAAATCACTAAGAGGTTTTGCACAATGTCTCCTGTTGTAGTATTCAGTATTCAATTTCCTCTTTTCTCTCTCTTTACGAGCAAAATGGTCAACATCTGGCAAACATCTGGGTCTAGCTGAGAGGGAAGAATACATGTCCTGCATCTGAGCACCATTTCACTGACCTGCTGAGTGAGTCCTGGCCACCACACAGACTGACGAGCACGTTCTTTGCATTTCACCACCCCTTGGTGTCCTTCATGCAGCCTTTCCAACACCTCATTCCTCAGAGTGGATGGGATCACAAGCCTTGCGTCTTCAGTAGTAATCCTATCTTGTAGTCTAGTGAATGTAGGCCTATTTTCTGAAGCCAGTTAATCGTCATCAGTGCAGGGTTTCTGGTTTGTTGCATGCACTGGCCATGGCATATCTGGCACGTACAATATTCATGACTTGAGAGCAAATACTAATCAGCTTGCAACTGCTTTCTTTTAATGGTTTCCATATAATGGTGTGGCGCAATGGCAACAGGTATCTGCAACGGTATCGGTACAAGTTCGATGCCTACTATATCAGGTCTGGCTCATCTAGTTGCCCGTTGGCTTTGGCTACATGTTGAGAGTCCATAGACGAATGTGACAATATATCTGTGTACAAAGTGACTTTCCGGGCACTTATGCAGGCGAATGTAGTTGAACGCATGAGCCTCATCCTGAATGCGCTGAATTCGCAAGGGTAGAAATCTAGTGCTTGGTCTCCGTAAACATAATGAACAAGGGCTTTGTGTGTTAGTCCGCGAGTAACCATGCTGACTGGCAGATAATGTCTTGGCCTAGGAAGGAAATTCGCCAAAATCTTTCACATGGCGCTCAGGTGTAGAAGGTGCCGCGGCTTGGTCGTATTTCCACCTAGTGCATGCGGTGTGTTTTCAGCTTTGGAGTAGAATGAATATGCACATGCATACCAGGTCACAGGCTTCCACTTTCTCCACTCATTATGGAAGAAGAATGGCGCCCAAGGCCATATTGATTATGCATTTCCGCGCATTAATTTTTGTTCAACTTTGTTCGGGTCTCATACATGGCCAGCTCACTGGGGAGGGGGAAGGACAAATAATCTTTCAAATGTCTTTATTAATGCCCTGACCTGTTTCCATCATCCCTTTAACCCAACGGTTTTTCTTAGAAGAGGAGATCTGAGCGAGGTGGAATTGGTCTTATTTTTCTGCCAACGGATTGGGGATGAACTCCCCAGCTGGTTGTACCATCAGAAAACTCCTCAGTTCATTCACACTAGAGGGCTCCTTAATAAGCTCTGATAGCCTCTGTTTTTTCCTTGTAATTGGTCGCTCTATCTTGGGCCTGCTACAGAGATGATGTGACTCTAAAAAGGACCACCTCAGACTCACCTGGAGAGTTTCGACAACTTACTCTCATCGTTCAGGAGTGAGATTCCCGCCTTTTCCAGTTCGTTTTTAGCGACTTGCATGGAGATCCAATGTCGATGTCTTCTGCTGTCCCTATCCTCCACAGCCGGTTTGGTTGGTGTGCATAGATCTATCATGTGGCAAACTATATTACCTTCCAGCCCTTGTTACTTCCTCCGCCATTCATACTATGGAAATGTTCGGTTGGCTGAGGTCAATCCAAATGAAGACGGTTAATAGTGGAACTGCCAAGAGGGTGTAAATGAATGTGGTTACTTTGACTGAATCCTTCTGGTAAGGGGTATCTGCCAAATTATCCCTCATGTTGGCGTTGTAATTTAACTGGTACACAGTTTTTAGCACCAGCTGTCAGTGTTCACACTGAGACTCTCTGATGGGGTTGTCTCTCTTGTATGGTTAAAGAATTTTTCAACAACTACACATACTTGTTCAAGCCCAGTTGCAGTTCCAGCTATGCACAAATGCACTTTTTTGCTGTCCTTCTTGGGCACCACACTGCCATGCCTGCGCACCAGTCCGTAGGCTGCTTTCCACTATGAGTTGATTTACTCCTATAGTTTTTCCATGTCGTTCTGCAAGCTCTATTCTTTGACTTTTTCTCCATCAATGGTTTATAGCGGGAATCTCTTCTTGGTGGTTTTCAAAGAGAAAGTACAGCATTGGGTTTGAGCTTATATACCAATAAGCGTTGTCCTTGTATACTACCCGTCTAGGTCTTCCGCTTGGCATAACTTAGGGTGTTAGGCTTGACTCAGGTTTTTCCAATGTCAATAGTTTTACTCAACACAATACCATAACAGACCTAAGAGCTAGCAATAGCTCTGGCAGTTCTCCAGCAAAGCATACTGCAGGTTTTTTACAACTATACACCTTCTCTTGTAATTTGTTTTCTGCTCCTGTTCTTTAGCTGTAGTTTGGCTACATACCCACTCACTTCCTAGTGTAAATTTCTCTTCCTGGATCCCCAGTAAGGTTCTCTCTGCTTTTGTACACTGGCACCAGTGTGTGTTGTGAAAAATGTTGGGCAAAATTCTTCTGGGAAACAACAGTTGGACATGTGCGCTCTGGTTATCCAACTTGATGTGGATATCTTTAATCTTCATGGCATTCTGATTTTTCACATAGAGTCCATGGATCAGCATTGTCGATTGTCACAGAAGCTGAAAGTAAAAGCTTCTCTCCTGCTTCGCTCGACATAGTCCATGGCACGAGCCTTTGTGCTTGCAAAAGACATAAGTGGACCAGCTTTTTTGAACAGTGACTTCTTCTTTTTCCCACATGTGTATGGGCGGTTAACTTCAACATAAGTCACTAGCGTTTAGCGAAGTGGAGAATTTCGCATGTTGCTTGATAGGGTGAGAGCATGCCATCACATTTGTCATACCTACGTGGGTGGTCTTGTAGTGTATTAATGTTAAACTGCCTGCTTAGAGGCTTTGCTCCTTCATTCTTTGAATCTGCTGAAGTTTTTGTCTTTTTTTGTCTGATGCCTGTTCTTGTAAACAGTCCTGTCATCAAAGAGTTGCCAGACATCCTTTTAGGTTTACAGCAGCTGTATCAACTTCTTGAGATGTTGGGTTTGCTGTTTTTTTGTAATTCTTCCTCCTGATTTGTGTTCTTTGGATCATTATTTAGGGGAGGTCTTTACTCCAGGTCTGTTGTCATTTTTCCCATTTGCATGCATTCTGTGCCTCTTTGGTATTGTACCAAGCCTACTACAGATGGCGTTGGTGTGGTTGTCTGTCCCTGATGAGTTCTCGTGCATATAGTGGTTCTCCATATTCGTTATTGATGTTCTGCGTCTTAATGCATACAGTGCGGCGTGTGTACCATAAATTGCATCAACTGTCTCATTTTGCTTGTTTTGCGCGATATTAAATTTGCACGCTTCAGATACACAAGTTCTTTTTTAAAGCTAAAAGAATGACTGAAAAAGCCGTCTCTTACTTTTAGTAACTGATGACTGTCAGCTTCACTGAGTCTGAGTTTCAGGCCACGCAGAACATCATCTGCTTCGTCTCCCATACAGTAAATCAAAGTGTTCACCTGATTTTCTTCAGAGCTTATTGTGAGATTGCTTGCTTGTCTAAATCTCTCAAATCGTGGTATCCATTTTGTCCACTCATTTGGTTTGGAAAAATCAAAGGGCTCCAGTGGTTGGATGTTAAAAGTAGCCCTGGGTGTGCTAGCCATTCTGCTAACTCCTTCCTCATTCTGCTCATCCCCACTGCCGCTTATTTTCCTCTTTTGGGTAGACCTCGTTGTTCAGTTACCATGTTACAGAACTTCTGACACCATGTCGTATTATGTAATAATACTCCTAACACGTGAATTCTCTGCACACAAACTGCTTTATTTTTTTTAACTCCTCCCTTCCAGTTCGTTCATACTGTGTCATCTCAAAATATGTCCCTCGCTACTTTCTGTCTAACATTGGTTCCACTTCACAGTTAAACATCAAGAGGTTCCATTTACCCTATACCACACTTTCTATTTCCAAACAAAAAATAATTTATCTTGAATTTAAATTGCCCCAAGTACATTTTAGCTTTGTAGCAAATCTGACAAGAAGATTGGGGGAGATTGACCTTGACACATTTGTAAGAAAATCTGCTTAGCAAACCAAAGAAACAAAGAAGATGAAAGACATCTACCAAAAGAATAACTGAATACAATCCCTATCAAAGAGAAAAAAAACCAATGGGTAATTTCTTGGTGCATATATGAACCAGAAAATGCTTGCCCAAACTTGGTAACCCAATAAATGTTTATACAGAGATAATTCTTCCAATGTCACCAGGACTTATTACAATACTATATAAGTGGACATAATATTCACCATAGTTGTAGCATATTTAGGAGCAAATAACACAGAAGCATTTTTTTCCAAAATTGCAAGTCTCAAAATTCCAGCCAGTTGTAGTTCCATCATATTGGAATGGAACCAGGTGGAGAAAGATGACACTGTAGTGTAGAAAGTTAACATGCACCCCTCTCCTAGAAGAATGAAATATTCTAGGAAATATTAAAAAGGCAAAAATTATACCTCCCTGAATGAGTAAAGGAGAAACATGCTCTTGGAAAGCAGCCCCCACCTTTGTCAATAGCCCCAGAAAGACTGGCCCATCCTATCTACAAGACAAAAGGCCTTCAGCTCCAGGATGATAGGATTAGCCTTCACTCAAGATCCAAACCAGTACAAAGCCATTAAGCCATAATAGGAATTGCCCAACACAACCCTCTTCATTACATCATCACCCAGCAAGATTCAACCAAGCCTGGGACACAGACAGCCTACAAGGTTACCTGGACCTTCGCATAGCCCCCTGGGAGTCTTGACAACCAATAGGATACATTTCTTGCAAGGCCCAAGATAGGATATAAATATATCTCACTCTCTACTGCATGTGGTCATCTATCTAGAATAACACGTGCATGGTGGTTTTGCTTCACCATTAAATTATCCTTCCAAACAGCCTCCATGTTTCCAGTGTCTTTCTTCCCACTTGGAACTGAACTCAGATGGACATTTCTTCCAACAATTGTAAATAATGTATATTGTATTAGCTGTATTTATTAAAATGTGGTCCTGGGATCTCTGGGAATTCCCCAAGACCTTCTCAGAGATCCACAAAAATCAAAATAATTTGCCAGCCTATGTTAAAAAAAATACAATATGAAGTGCCTTCAAACAATCATGAAAAACATCATCATCAGCAATGAATGTGTGGCCTAACTTTTAATATTTAATGTGGCAAATATTGATATAAACAACCTGTACCAATAAAAAGCTCTTTTGGGGGTCCTCAATAATTTTTAGAATTGGGAAGAAAAAGAAAAGAAAAAAAAAGAAACAGAAGAAAAAGTAAAGAAACACTAGTATATTATATCTGATTTTTGTATAACACACTTTCTCTGTGGTGGCTGGAGTTGAAAAAGGCTGTGTTAAAATAATAATGGAAAATGGTGGCAGGCCAATCTGCTGTTCCCTTTGTTATGTTAAAACAACATGTAAACCTTTTATACAGCCAGCTCAGACTCCCCGCAAAAAACTTTCAGCTTGTTTTTTAAGTAATATCACTTTGCTACCAACTGACTCACTGTGTTCCTGGCTGCCTAAAATTAAGTAGGATTCTGGGTCTGTTTTTTTGGGCTGGATAAAAAGTGATTTGAAGTATAAAACTCTGCCTGTGTTCTAGTGCATTGATAATACTATTGTCCTTCCTGGCAATAAATTTGCAACCTGGATTTTAACTCTTTAGACCTCCAGACTTCAGGAAACTGTATAATTTTTTTTCAGGTTTAGAAGACAATGCTACCTTTTTGCACAATTAACTATCCCTTTGCTAGCTGGGGAATGTGGACCCATATTTTACTCCTGCTAACTCCAAGAGAATAAATAGATGGAATGAATTTCTTCTAATCATTTCTTTCCCCAGAAGGCCCTTACAAAGGAACAGATTAAGGGACAGCCAAGATTCAATGCCATCAGTGTAAGATAACCAGAACAAACATTCCAACTGGGAAGTTTCAGGAAGAAACAGGGTCTAAAGTGCAACTGGTGCTTTTGACAGATGGATAGATTTGGTTTTAAAAAAATGACAACTAGAAAACTTCATTTGAATGGTTTCATTTGTAGGATAAAATATCTCAGAACACAGGAAGCATTAAAAGAAACTATTCATAGGCTAGTTACACTAAATCACTTTAAATAGTTTATAAAGTTGTCATACTCTTGTCATACTCTATATACACTAGAGGAAGTTTGAATTTTGTGTAATGCTACCAACATAGTTTACCTTGTTGACTAATATTTTGCATGTTTAAGCAATACATCTAAAAACATTCTCCATTAGTGAGCTGTAAACAAGATATTTCAAAGAAATACCAATGACACTTGTTAATGATTGTCAGAATCTACAGTACGGGCAATAATCAACTATGATACTGCATGGAAGGAGTTTGATCTGTTAATCCAGAGGAAGTGAACAGCATCCTAAGTATTGTTGATATGGACATTTGTGTTTTACATTTTATGCCCATCCTAGTTGGTTAAGACCTCTCTCTTAAGAAACCATTGCTGGATCCCACAGAACTGGACAATTTTCATCCTATCTCCACTTTCTGGGGCAGGTTACTGAACAGATAGTCAATTTACAAGTCCGACTCCAACTGTACAACTATAGAAAGTGGTGTCAGACTCTTTGGACCTCTTTCAGTCAGGATTCAGAGTCAGGATACAGTATTGAGATAGCCTTGGTCATATTGTGGTTGATCTCTGACAGAGGAAAGGAAAGGAAAGGAAAAGACTCAGGATGGTGGTGATACATCCATCCTGGCATTCCTCGATCTCGTGGTGGCTTTCAGCACCATTGACCACCACGGTATCCTTTTGGACTGACTTAGGGAGAATGGGAGTGGTGGCAATTTGACACTTGAGTTTTTTTTCTCTGTGTCTGTTTCCTGTTGAATTTTTATTTTGGGGGGGGCAGCAGTCTAGTCCAAGGCCCCTACTTTATAGGGTGCCTCAGGGCACTCCTCTCTCCTGGATATCTAAATGAAACCTCTGGGCATGGTCTTTTATCTGTACAACCACTGTGAGTTGGGCAACTAGAAACATTTGTTTAATAAATAAATAACACACAAAATGCATCATCACCAACAAACTTGGTGCTATCATCAGAGAGCACCAAGCACCCAATAAACTGATGATATTCAGTTGTACATCTTTTCTCCTGGCTGTCCAAGTGCCTGAAAACTGGAGGAGCCTGAACAGGGAAAAATGAGCTTTGGTCCAACACTGTGAGAACCATGTTCGGATTGACCTGTTAGAGAAGCTGCAACTGATCCTGAAGGTGGTGCTGCAGGTAAGGTCTCGATAGGCAGCCACTTTTCATTGTTTTAAACAAAGATACATTACATGGCTTATCTACTTTTGTCTTAGTTTGTCATATGAACCCATTTAATGTGGTTTGTTCAGTAAGCTATGGTTAAGAAAACTTTGCAAGCTGCCCAAGCTCAGTTACCATCATGACAGTCTTCCCAGAACTTTCCCCGATTCCGGGCTACTGATATTTATAGGCACACATGACTCATGAATGGGAGGCAGGCATGAATTATGAGAGCTGCAGTGCCAATCTGGAAAGCAGCAGGATGGGGAAGGGGTGGTTTATCCCTTTTAGAAAGCTCATCTTTCTAAAATGCAACCACACCCGCATTGGGCAAGTATAATCTGCGCAAGCTGAAGTCGTAGATCTTCTTGAACCTTCTTCTTCGCAATGTTTAGCCATCCTTCCGACCTGGAGTAACTCCTTTCCCGCTTAGCCTCTGGTAAATGATTGAAATCAGAAGCCTGATCTCCTCAGGGTGAAGGTGGTTTTTTTTTTTTGTTTTTTGNTCAGGGTGAAGGTGGTTTTTTTTTTTTGTTTTTTGCCTGCAACGCGAGTGGGTGTCAGCGCTTGGAACGGAGGTCACGGAAAGTTTCCAAGGCTTCTCCACAGATACGATGGGTTCGCTTTGGTCCAGCCGAATCGCCCCGGGGAACGGAGGCCGCTGGCTGTTGGGCAGCGGAGCCTTTTCCTACGCGGAGCGCCCCGCAAGCGAGCTGCCCGTTTCTTCCTTCGACGGGCAGAATCTTCCAAAGCGAACCGGGAGATTCTTTGGCCGGGGAGAACAAAGTTCCGGCCCGCTCGAAACTTCGTACGCAGAAGGGAGCTTGGTTGTCAGCGTCCGGGAGGTAAGAAGGCAAAGGGATCTTTCCGAGCCCAGGGATCGATCGCCCAACCCGGCCGATCGCCAGCGCCTCTCCCGCTCCGTTCCGAGGGCCGAAGACGGTGAAGGGAGCGAGGGAACGTTTCCATAGGGATCAAGGAGGGCGGGGCCCCTGAGGGGGCGGGGCACCGGGGGCCAATCCACGGCCAGAGAGGCGTGGCGGGGCAGACAGGTGACCAATCCCGCTGCCGGACGGCGATGGTTTCCGTGCGCGGGCGGGCGGGGCATAAGCGTCACGTGCCAAGGGCAGTTAGAAAGAGGGAGGCATGAACGGGCCGCCCATAAAGCGAGGCTCGTCAGGGAGGGGAGAGAAGCACGAAGGAGTCGGAGCTTCGACGCGGAGGCGACTCTCTCTTTTCACCCGGGCGGCGAAACTCGCCCAGGCGGGCCATGGGGTGCCTAGAGAAGCCCGACGCCTGGCAAGAGGCGAAGCCGGCGCCGGTGGAAGCGGAGGCTCCCAACGGGTCAATCCCGGCACTGGCGCCGGAAGTCCGCCTGAGCTGGCGCCGGTGGGTGGTCGTTGTCCTCTTCAGCTCCTACTCCTTCTGCAACGCGTTCCAGTGGATCCAGTACGGCAGCATCAACTTGACCTTCGCCAGGTTTTACGACGTGACTCCTTTCGCGATCGACTGGCTCTCCATGTGCTACATGGTCGTCTACATCCCGCTCCTCTTCCCTGTCGCCTGGCTCCTCGACCTGAAGGGGCTGCGGCTCATTGCCCTGGCCGGGTCCGCCCTCAATTGCTTGGGAGCCTGGGTGAAGACGGGCAGCGCGGAGCCCCATCTCTTCCCAGTCACGATCGTGGGCCAGATCACCTGTTCCCTGGCGCAAGTCTTCATCCTGGGGATGCCGTCCCGCATCGCGTCCGTCTGGTTTGGCCCCCGAGAGGTCTCGAGTGCCTGTTCCATCGCGGTCTTTGGCAACCAGGTAGGAGAGGAACTGGTCCGCCACAGAGGGAGGTCAGGAAGGAAGAGTCGGTTCGGGCAGAAAGAGAGAACCCCAAAGAGACCTCGACTCTCCCCCTCCCCACCCAAGGAAATGGTTGCAGCTTGGGAAAGTCAGACAAAAAGCGCACCCACCGCACACCCACACACCACCACCTTTCAATAGTGTAGATTTGTGAGGGAAAGGTCTCCAAAGTAGACAGAGGCACTGGCTCGGACCATCGGGGAACATGAATTACAAGGATGCAAACCGGGTTAGGACTTAATGAAAGCACCCAGAGACAAAGCCAAACCACCCGAGGCTGGGAGGTGGGAGTGGGAGGAATGTCTGTGCCGGATAGAGAATGGGGATCCCATTGGGATTGGTGTTACATTTCAAAAAGGTATACCAGAAACTTTCTTTGATAATGACATCCCTTGATGATGATGATGATGATGATTCTGTAGTTTTGCATGTACGCTGAGCTAAGCTCCTTGTGTGTCTAGTCACACTTGATCAAATCAAGTTCAATTCAATTGTGTCTTCTTCATGAATACATGGTATGTGTTACATAAACTTTTTCACTTTCTGAAAACAGAGAAAAAAAGGCCTGTGTGGTATGACGATGATTGTTGTTGTTCGTTGCAAAGTCCTATCCAACCCATTGCTACCCCATGGACAATGTTCCTCCAGGCCTTCCTGACTCCTACCATCTTCTGGAGTCCATTTAAGCTCATGCTGACTGCTTCAGGGATTCCATCCAGCCGCCTCACTGGATAATGATGATGGTGTCAGATTCAGGGCAGGGAGTCCTGACTCTTAGTTTGTCCTTTGGCCTGGAATCTCTTTGGGTGACTTTGAGCCAAAGAATCATTCTCAGCCCAATCTAATTTGCAAGGTTGCTACTGTTGGGAAAAACAGGAGGAGCAACTGCTACATATGCCCCTTTCCTGAAGGAAAGGTGGGATAGCAGTCTAATAATTAAATGTGATCCAGACACCCCATGAACCAGTGTAAGAAAACAAATGAACATGTAACCAAAGGGATATTGTTAAAAATGGAAGCTTGGGATGAGGAGTTTAAAAGGTTATAGGGAATGTTAATATTTTAAAAACTATACTTCAGTAGTGTTCAGTAGTGTTGGCTGACTTGATTTTACAAAATGTTTTGCAGTGATTGTTAAAGAAAAGCAGCAGTTGTAAAGTGAACTCATTTTCCACAATGGGCATTTTTTTTTTGCTGGAAACCAGAACTAAATGCTGGTTTTTGGCAAAAAAAAAAAAAGAGCGAGAGAGAGAAATTGTGACTGTGGGATGCTGCAAAACACTGTAAATGTGGGCTGCTTGCCTAGTGCCAATATGTGACCATATGTCCACAGGGGAGGGTCTGGTCATCAGAACTTTGAATCTGAGTTGTAAGTACCTTTTGGAGGGTCTGTCAAAACTTCAGAGTCACTAAGCTACCGGTTATAAGTTGAGAACTACCTGTATATCTACCGATATACTGTATTTTCTGAAAATGTATATATGTTATGGTTCAGTGTTGTGAACAGATTGTTTCCAAGTTTGAGAGCTAAAAGGACTGGGCGGATTCTGCTGCTGTTAGATCTGAAATAATTAATGGTTTATCCTTCAGCTTATTCTCCTAGTGTTAGAGTAGAGGTCTCCAAACATGGCAACTTTAGGACTTGTGGAGCTATGCTAGCTGGAGAATTCTGGGAGTTGAAGTCCACAAGTGTTAAAGTTGCCAAGTTTGGGGACCGCTGTGTTAGAGTCAAGAACATACAC
The DNA here is from genome assembly GCA_004320025.1 of Laticauda laticaudata. Lineage (NCBI taxonomy): Eukaryota > Metazoa > Chordata > Lepidosauria > Squamata > Elapidae > Laticauda > Laticauda laticaudata. Next base: position 13,328 of record BHFT01033834.1, read on the forward strand.
TCAGAATGGCATTACAAACCATATACAGATATATATATATTTTCTCACCAGGTTGGTAGCATAAATTTTAAACCCTTTCTCTAAGGGTTTCATTTCAAAGTGGGTTTTTCTGTCAGAGAAGTATGGCTATGGTTTGTTTGAGTAGTGAAATGGCTCTATAAATTGTCCAAATAAAATAAAATGGATTAATGGATTAACTGCATTGTTAATTTTTTGTCATTGAAGATGATTTCATGAATGAACCAATTATGTTTGAGTGTGGAATCTCTTTCATATTAGTGTTTGGCTGGGTGAGGAATCTGTCAAGGCAGGAATCATTGGTCCCTTAGGTGACATAAAACCAGTATCTCCAAGTCTGAAGGCCATGAGCAGAAGGGCCTTGTTGAAGTTCACAGAAACTATTGAAGATCAAATTGTTCCAGAAAGCAACTGTAGAATAAGAGCTGTTACTATTGTGCTTAGTTGAATGTTTAGCACAGTGATGGTTAACCTTTTTGGTGCCAAGTGCGCAAAGTGCGCGTGGGCACACGAATGCACATGCGTGTGCCCCAATCCCCAAATCAAATCCCCAATGCAAGTGCCCCTTGCACATGCTCCCCGCCCCCACCCCTTCCCTGTGCATGCTCCCTGCCCCTGCACATTCCCTGCGCATGTGCCCTCCCGTGCATGCTCCCTGGCCCCTGGCCCCCATTCTGGCTTCCAGGTTGGTTACAGGAGGCTTTTCAGACCCAAAAAGGGGCACGGGGAAAGGCTTGTGATCTTGACAGTTTTTCTCCCCCTCATGCCCCCCTCACGCCCAGGCTTTCTCCTCTATTCCTGCTTCCCCAATCTGGCAGTTTCTCCCTGTGCATCCAGGTTTTTTCCTTGGTTCCTGCCACGGAGAGGTACCCACAGCGGGTGGAACCTGGGGAGATCTGGGAAGGCATAAGTGGTAGGAATGCAGGAGAAAGTGCTGGCGGGGAAACTGCAGAGATTGGCGAAGGTCCCACCCCCGCACATGCGTGGCAGAGACGCACCAGGATGCGCAGTGGAGCTAGGCTGGGCGATGGCTGACGTGCCCGTAGAGAGGGCTCTGCATGCCACTTGTGGCATGCATGCCATAGGTTCACCATCACTGGTTTAGCACATGATCATTTATTCTGATTTTGTTGGGTTTTTTTTGGGGGGGGTGAGTGTAAACTGTGGAGAAGTGGTATATTTTGCAGCAGTATAGAAATATAATAAAGTAACAAACAGCTGGATTCTTTTTTCTGTTCCCCAAAAGAGGTCTCGGGAAACAATTTCCTTACACTTTAAAACTACATATAAAGCCTGGCTACTGTTATGGTGCTAATTAATGTCTTCTCCAGTAGTCTATCCACTTCATTCCCTTGCCATTCCTTGAGAGAGTTGTTTTGTTCTTTTATCTAGTGTTTTAGAACTATGACTTATTTCATTATCTAATTTCTAATAGATTCCCAGATTCACGCCATCTTTTTTAGAAAGTTCTTCTTCAATTATTGCATGTAAAGTTCTATCTTTTGTCTGTTCCTAGATAATAAAACAGAGATAACAGATGTGACCTTAAAATAATACCTTTGTTATGTAATTTATCAGCGAGTTAGTTATTTCTCAATGACTAAGTTTACTTATAATATTTTATTTATTAAAAGCATTTATATGGCTGCCCATCCTGCAACAAAATCTGGATGGCTCCCTTTCATGCTTTCCCTAACAAGCATATCTTCTGCTGAAGACTTTCTGGCTCCTTCAGTGATCAAGATCTCCTGCAGAGCCCCTATTGACCATCAGGAAAAAGAGAAGGTGGTGTTTAAAGAATAAACTTGGTGAGGTGGGAACCAAGCTATCATGTCAACTTTGTTTGAGTGCCTTCTAATTACAAAACTAGGAAGTGGATATTAATATTTCTGTTGACTTGGTGAGAAGAAAGGGTGTTAGGAATATGAGTCTCCTAACAGGTATTTGGGTTAGAAATATGTAAACCAGGATAGACATTTTAATATTGTCTCTTTAAGGGAATGCAAGAGCATGCAATCGGGTGTGGTTTCTCAAAGGCCATAAGATGGAGCCAGAAACCTGGATTGTTTTTGTCTTAGTCTGAGTCTCAGAAGAGAGTGTGAGTGTTTCTTTGTTTCCTTCTGTTGGAAAGTATTGCGGTTGCTCCATTTTTCCTAATTGACTGATATTTACTGGATTTAATGTAAGTCTGATCCTGAACTGTTTTTGACACTGGACTTTGACATTTGGATTATCCCTGGATTGCAAACTGACTGATTTAACTTATGAATGATTTTGGATTGCTTATTTTGGACTTTGCTTAAATTTTTCTGGCAGTAAAAACCTACATTTACTGTACAGTGTATCTGTGTACTGTGTGTGTATTATTCCAACACTACTCTCTATACGTCTCCCTGTATGCGCTCATTCTCCTAACGGGGAATTACCTCAACATAGAAGTATAATACAAACAGAAAGGGGGGACAATGGAGGGTCAGATATCGGTGTATGAGAGTAGGCATATCTTCTGAATATATAACTGTCTGTCCTTATTTTTGTCTGCAGTGAAGCCATTAATTTAACCATTCCTGAGTATAAGGCTAAATGTCTATAGCAATGAGATTTATTATTGTATCTGGTCTGAAGTTTGACAGTTTGAACTGTTACGTTTTGAAAACCTACTAATAAAATTAAATAATGAGCTGAGGAACAATGGATGATGACATCCCAGAAACATGTTGATTCTGTAAGAATGTATAAGCTACTTAAGCAACTCTATATTGCAAAATTGTTTTTGTGTTGAGCATATGTATCTTTTGTTACATCTTGTGGGACTGGTTAATTTATGTGATATTTATCTTTCCATTTTTCATCCAAAAGTTACTTTACTTATGAAAAGTTGCTATTTTAGAAGTTTTTAGTAAGCTTATTTGTCCACATTAGATTATTCCTATTTCTGTTTCTTAGCTGGCTGGTGAATTCTGGCATTTGATGAAATCTGTACATCTTAAAATTGCCAAGTTTGAAAGTCATTGATCTAGTTGGTATCTTTTAATGAAAAGTTTGTTATGGCTACATTCCTGAAGCACTTTCTGCTGATTCTCTAGCTTTTTCTCTAATTCCTAGTAAGTCACATGCTTAAACTTTTCTGGTAACTTTCTCAGCAGATATACTGTACTTGTAGTGTATTAAGAGGAACTTAACCATTTGTGTACAGTATCATTGGGTTTTATCAAATAATTAGGTTTAAACTGGTTATTATGACCCAATTTGTTTGATTTCATAATAGTTGGCAGCCCAAAGTGGACTTTAGTGGTGTGTTAACCAGATGTATAATCTACAAATGAAGTCTGAAGCTACAATGGGGCTACTGTGGTAATGTTGTTCTTATTGATAAAATATGCCTTATTCAGAACCTCTATTCATCCATCTGCATGTTTTATTACATATGCTCTTCTATACTCAGTGTGCTTTTCTGATATATCTGGAAATGCCTGATAGCTAAAATTCTCTTTTCTGAGCAGCTTATCTGAAAGCCACAGAGAAACTCTGGTTGTAAACCTCATCATAATTATGCTACTTTGTACAAGAGCATTAGCAGAAAATTGTAGGGAGGAGATTTTCAAAAAGCATTGGTTAGTTAATAATAATTGGTTAGTTAAACATCTGACTAACTGGGAAACCAACAAAAATACTGTAGTAATATTATATTAAATTCATATCCTACCTAAAGACTTTGGAAAGAATTCTTATTATTGAACACTCACTTATTTGAGTTTAAAAAAGAAAGGTCTATATGGATACATAGATGATGTGTTTTTTTCAGGAATTAAAGTCATTGTCTTATCTTTGTACAAAATGGGTTGTAAACTGTAGTTGGTGTTTTAAATTAATCCTTGTATGCCTCCACGAGTCACTGTTATGAGACAATAGCCATATAAAGTTAATGAATAAATACATAAATCTTCATCTAAGATAAGCATAGTGTGTAGGCAGAACAAACAATCAGTATTAGGTAATTGCCTCTTCCTTGTTTTGAAGTCAGGCATTGAAAGAAGCATTGAGGGAGGGAGGATTGCAAAAGCCTAAAAGTTTTGCATGGAATTATGGAGTTTAAAACCTTGAAATCCAAGCAGGTGCACAGATCAAAAACAAAATGAAAATGATTTGGTTCCTTTAGAGTACAATTAAATAGGATTCATTAAATTAATTCATAAAAATTATTTTGCCAGAGTTGCAAAAGTTTAGAGCCATTTCAGTTTAATAGACTTCAGATCCTATTCAGAACCATTTGGGAATGAGCATTGTACAAATTTGGGGAACCAAATACATAATAACTGTCCATTCATAAATGGTGGACTGTACAGTCAAAGAGATAGATTTCACAGTAGATACTATTCGATAGTTTTTCCTCTGGCATTTTTTGGCATAGCTTTTCCCAGGTTTGGAAAAACTGATACGATCAAATGAATTATAACATTGTATAGGTAATCCTCAAATTGTAACCACAATTGAGCTAAAAATTTCCATAGCTAAGCAAGATAGTTGTTAAATGAGTTTTGCCCCATTTTACAAACTTTCTTGTCACAGTTGTTGTGAATCACTGCAGTTGTTAAGTTAGTATTACGATTGTTAAGTAAATCTGGCTTCCCCGATGATGTTGCTTGTCAGGGTTACAAAAGGTGATCACATGACTCCTGGACAATGCAATTGTCATGATACATGCCCATTGCTAAGTGGCTGTATTTTGAGCACGTGACCTTGAAAATGCTGAAATGGTCATAAGTGTGAAAAATTGTAATGTCACTGATTAACTTTAAGTGTTGTAACTTTAAACGGTCACTAAATGGATGGTTGTAAGTTGAGAACTACCTGTAACTGCAAGGGGAGAGCCAGTTTGAGGTGGTATTTAAGATTCTGGGCTAGAAACTGGGAGAATCAGAGTTCTGATGTGGTCTTAGGCATAAAGACAGATGGGGGTTCTTGGGCCACCCACTCTCAGACCTAGAAAGATGCAAGCAAACCACTTTTAAAATATTGACAAGAAAACCATTTTTAAAATGTTGCCAAAGCAGTCACTAGGAATTAAGACTGACTCAAAGATGCAGACAGACAGACAGACAGACACACACACACACACACACTATATGCAAGGGACATTCCAAATTTGGGTGCTGAGTCTTAATTGCATCTAAAGTTCTAGGGTCAAAGAGGAGGTAGATTATTTCAGGCAAAAATGTAATTTCTGCAGAAATAACTAGGTTTGTAAAAGTAGTTCTAAGCTTGAATGGAAAGTAACAGCAAATACATAAATAATTTATCCCTGCATAGCATCTTCAGAATTACTTTACTCAGCTTTTAGATAAGCTTTATCTGTATGGGCATATTTGGAGAGTTAAGATAAAGTTTACAGCATATTAAAATGCCAAGTTACTGTGGAACAAAGAGTTCTATCATTTCTTGCAGATACATATGCTTGATGGAGAAAAGGGAGGCATAAAAGCACTTTGTTATGGCTGGGAGGTGAGACGTCATCAGAATATTTTAGGAGTATAGTTTCTGCAGTTTAGCATAGCTGGGACCATCTCTCAGGAATTGAGTTCGTTTCTAACCTTTGAGTCCTCTACTTGGTTTCGTAGCTGTCAATTCATTTGTAATTAAAAAATAATGTTCTCTTCTAGAATGTCATCTGTATAATTTTAAGAAAATAGGTTGCAACTCCGTATTAAAAATAAACAAATGAAAGTAGAGCAGAGAACTTGAAGTTCAAGCTGCCAGTCAACACTTACCAGTAGTGTTTGGGCAGTTGATGGTCATTTTTTCCACTATGTTAACAGCCATACAGGTCATATAACCATATTTCCACAATGATGAATTGATAATATTTTTACTGAAAATTATATCAATCAATATATGGACATTTCTGTTTTCTCATAATCTTGTGATTTTGTACAATACTTGACCTCTTCATACTTTGCTGTAAGTTAGATAAGGAGTGTCAAAATCAATTTAATTGAGGACTGCATCAGGGTTGTGTTTGACTTTGGGGCACTGGGGTGGGCCTGGCCAGCATGACATAACTCTTGTCAGCGGAGATGCCTGTGGTGGCCTGAGTGCTCTACCAGCGAAAATGAGCTCCCAAATTCCATTTTCACCTGGAACGGTCTCCTGCAACCCTCTGCCAGCTAAAATGTTGGGCTCTGGATTCAAATTCTTCCATGAATTCACCCGTCGAATTCACCTGTCGTGAATTCTTCCATTAATTCACCTGTTCATGGAAGAATTCGAATCCAGAGCCCTGGCTAATGCCACCCACAAACCCAAACTATGGCTAAGATACATTGATGGCACAGTTTGTGATTTTGGCCCCATGGAAAAGAAAAACTAAACAATTTCCTAACACACCTAAACAGCACACACCCCAAAATCAAGTTCACCATGGAAACGGAAATAAACAAACAACTACCATTCCTAGATGTACTAATCTACAAAAGAACAGATGGCACACTAGGACACACCGTATACCAGAAGAAAACACACACCAACCACTACCTCAACGCCCAATCCCACCACCACCCAGCACAGATAAATTCCATGGCCAAAATACTAATCACCAGAACCAAACGCCTGGCAGACAAGACACATATAAAGACTGAACTATGCACCCTGACTAAAGTACTGACAGCCAACGGCTTCCACCAAAAAACAAAATCACCAAGCTTGATCCACAAAAACACACTGAGACATATGGAGACCTAGAAGATCAACAGACCTATGTAACAGCTGTCCTGCCCTACATAAGAGCTACTACAGACAAAATCAGCAGGATACTACACAGGCATCACAATTAAGACTGCCTTCAAAACAGACAGAAATATAGCAGTATCCTTAGAAACCCCAAAGACAAAATTGACCTGGAAAACCAAGGCATATAGGAAGTTCCCTGTGCATCATGCCCCGGCCACATACATTGGACAGACCAATAGAAGAATAAGTTCCCGCCTGGATGAACACAAAAATGCAGTAAAAAAGCTGGGACACACCTCCTCACTAGTCCAACACATGAAAACCACAGGTCACAACATCAACTTCAATGGCACCAAAACCCTAGCCACCATAGAAAACCCCAGCCACAGAATCATCAGAGAAGCCATAGAGATTGAAAAAAGACCTGAAAGCATGAATAGAAGAGATGATTCCACCAGACTGTCAATCATTTGGAAGCCTGCACTCTCAAATAGAAAGATCTCCCCACCACAAGCCAGGCAAACACCTGGGCACACAGACTCCCTCTGATACCTCCAGCTCAAAACACACCCCAACCAGGCACCAGATGAAACCTAGCTTCCTAATAGATAATAGCCGTCCTTTCACACGAAGCCAAGCTGCACTGAAAGCCTCCAATACAGGAACACAATGTTGCCAGCCAATCAAAGCCACAAAACAGACAGAAGAAACTAAAACACCAATCAAACAGAACACAGCAAACTCCAAAATCAATAAACACAGACCAAGACTCCCAACCAATCAGGATGAAGAAAAAAACCTTTCTGGCTCAACAGTAGGCTAGCCTCAAATTTATATGTATATGTATATGTATATATATTTTTTTTCTTTTTAAGAATATAAGTGTGTATTTTACGAATGTACCAAACAGAATTTGATTGGAAGTTATGTATTATACTGAATGCTATAATCTTAAAGGTATACATTGAAGCTTAAATAAAGAGTTTTGAATGGATAAAATTAAAAGATATAAAGGTGTCATACTCCAATTAGTAACTACAGGGGAAAATTTGTTTAATGAGAAAAGATAATATGAAATTGAACAGGACAGACAAAAAGTATAAATATAATGAACTGAATTGAGATGAGATAATTAAAATAAAGTTGAGAAAATTAAGAGGGGAAAAAACTATGTAAAAATATGAAACAGTAATAAGATATGGAATAGAACAAAAAATTGAGCATGAAATTGAGTTTGTGTCTGTATGGAAGAAGTGATAACCTGGGACCATGCTATTTCCAAAAAAAGATGTTTTATTTGTATTTTGTTTTTGTGAAAACCCAAATAATTTTTTTAAAATAATTTCCTGTTTTATTATGAAAGTTGTGTCTGTGAGGAGATCATCTTTATAATTGATTTGACACAGCAGGTTTTCTTTGTAATAGAAAAACTATGTTCCTGTTCACAAGAAGTTCTTAGAATTTCAATTATGTTTCCCCAGTCCCAAAAGATGAAGGAGTCATCTTCTAGAAAAGTTTTTCAATTTTATAAACTGTAACATTTGGAGACTTCAGTTCTCAGAATTCTCCAGTCAGGATGCTGGCTGAGGAATTCTGCAATTTGAAATCCATATATGTTACAAATGCCAAAGTTGAGAAACACTGTTTTAGATATTGCCTGGATTGACTTTTGAGCTGATAGTTTTGGAAAGGGGGGAGGCAGAATTACAAGTTGACAGAGTAATAGAGCAGGCCGTGATTCTTCATTAAAGCAAGATGCAGTCTATAAAAGGAAGGAAACTATAAGGAAAATTAGCTGAACATTATCTCAAGTGTGGTTCTGGTCAGATATATCACAATGGCCATGTGGGAAAAATTAAGTTGTCCTGTAATGCAGTTATTTATGTTTTAAACAGAGGAAATACATAAGAGAAATTAGACAAAGCAGAGCTTGAATTTGGAATGGATCTGGCATTCTTAATTGTTATTTTGAAGTGTTAGTACTTAATTCGAAGTACCTAAGTCCCTTAATTCTGGGTCCTTAATTAGGTTTTCCAAGGGTCCTAATTTGATATGCATCAGATTCAATTTTTCAGTTGGCGTTCACTTTAAAGAACAAAAAAGTAGTTTAATACTGAGAGGAGACTTCTATCTCATAAGTAGGAGCCAGTATTCTTTTTGAATTATAATCATGCCCTTGAGAAATTGCAGGATGCCAAGCGAGAATTTATTTATTTCTTGCAAAAATAAACCATGGTCTTCTATTTTTCCAATGGCAAGTTATTCAGCAATTTGGGAAGGGAATTAGTCTATTCAACCTTAATTCCTTTGAAAGACATGCCAGACTTACTGGGCAAAATATTTCCTGGAGAACCTCTTCAGCCAATCCATGTAAGAAGTTGAACTGAAAGAAACTGGCTCCTTGTGTGAAAAAAAAATAAATTACGATGAGGACTAATTCATTGGCTAAGGGCCATACTAATGCTGTTAATATATTTATACTATAAAGAAAAAAACCTCAACATTACAGTACATATTCCTTTTCTTTGTATTTTTCCCATTGTGTTATAGTGATCTTTATTAAATGTCACTAATTATAAAGAAAATGAAAAATATATTAATAGCATAATAAATATATTTATTAAATGAACATAATAAATACATTTATTAAATAAAATAAAGGTAATAAACAGAAAATGACAAAAAAAGTCTTTTACAATGAAATAGACTTCTGGCAAGCAGAGCTATTCCAATTAGCCGCTTAGCAGAGATTTTATAAACACCAATATATGCTTTTATTACTAGGTTGGTAATACCAGTATCGGTTTCAAGGACATATCTAGAATGATATAATCTGGGAAACCAAGACCCGCCTAAATCCTATTTTTTGTCTCTTACGATGAACAGAGAGCTATTTCTTTCCTTCAGTCTTTTTTCTTTCTTCCTTTTTCTTCTCTTTCATTTTGCCTGGCACAGTCCTTCCTTCCTTCCTTCCTTCCTTCCTTCCTTCCTTCCTTCCTTCCTTCCTTCCTTCCTTCCTTCCTTCCTTNCCTCTTCTTTATCCAAGTTTTTTTCTCTCCCCAGGACAACCTCAGCATGGTGGCCCTCCTTCCCTGGCAGCACCTTGCCTTCTTGCTGCTCTGCCTGGGGAGCTGAGTGACATCTTACAATTCCATGGATTGTGGGAGTGGAGAGGTGTCCATAGACAGTGCTGCTCATTTTCTGAGTGTGCTGCCTTCGGAAAGTAGCCTTGGGTGTCTCAAAAAAGACCTTGGAGGGCTGCATGTGGCCTACAAACTAAGGCTTTTTGACTTCTGCTATAATAGTGTTTCTGAATCTTGGCAAGTCTCCAGCATGCTGACTGGAGAATTCTGGGAATTGTAGTCCACCCGTCTTGAAATTGCCATGGTTAAATAGATAAATTGAAACATTATCCATGTCTATCAATGAAGTTTCTTCCATAAATAGAAACAAGAAGATGCATAATTCTCTTTCTACTACCAGCTTTTGTGTGTCCTTATAACTTCCGATTCTGAGTGTGCAAACAGGAAGAGGCCTACAGACAGAATGGGTAACATTGCATTAATACCCTTAAAGATCATTATGGAACAGCCTTCTCTTCTGTAGTATCTTTCGTTTGGATCATCCTATCCTCCAAGGTGATATCTATGTCCATCCTCCTATCCTTCAGACTTAGTCTGAAGCAGAACAATGCATCACCAAATTTCTTTCCCTGGTTGCATTTGCTGAGACACTTGATGTAGCTACCTGCTACTTACAGGAATCTTTTGAAAAGTGAATGTATTGAGCAGTTTGCAGTTTGCATTGAAAGGATTTCAGTATGGACAGTATAGTGAAATTAGCCTTTTCTTGTACAATATATCTTAGGTATGTCTTGCATGAGATGTATAAGTTTAATATTTCTCTCATATATATGTATGTATATGTATATATACATATACTGTATATATGTATGTATATATATATATGTCTGTGTGTACAAATGTATGTATACATACTCTTGCATATATACTCTTGCCAACAGAGAGGGCCTATATTGAATCCTGTCAGTCATTAAACTCTGATTATTGGGATCCAGAACAGCCTTCTCTTTTGTAGTATCTTTCGTTTGGATCATCCTATCCTCCAAGGCGATATCTGTGTCCATCTTCCTATCCTTCTGTTAGAGTTTGAAGACCTAGCTCTGCTAGTTGGCTGGGGACTAGTAGGGTTCAGAACCACACTGATGGTGCATACTATATTGATAACAAACCCCACCTCTCTTCTCGTTCCGTGCTTCCCCATTCACCTATCTTTTATCCTATTGTTTTTGTTCATTGTTTCTTTTTCATTGTTTATTCTATTGTTCCATTATGTTTGTATGCTTACATTTACACATTGTTATTGTTGTGAGCTACCTAGAATAGCCCTGTGGTGAGATAGGTGACATAAAATTAATATAAAATAATAATGTAAGGCCATCAAACACCCACATCTTCCGATACCAAGTCCTTGGGAAGGACTTGATAGGGGGATTAATAATGCCAAATCCAGTATAAACATCTGGCTGACTATGCGAAAAACCATTACTCTGATGAGCTTCAGGATATGGGATAACAAAGAAGGATTCTAGGGCAGTGTCTGGCAAATGAAGACCTCCAACAAACATTGTGAGAGTTAATAATTAGTTGGTATTAGTTGGTAGAAGGTTTAGTTGGTATTCTTGGTTTTACCATGGAGAAAAGTTTGTTTCCAAAAAGTTAAATGTGAGACAGAGTTCATTTCAGAATTTGAATTTGTCTTCCAAAGCCAGAAGATGGGAGTAACTTGGTATCTGTGAACACTTTTCACATTACTCTTTCCTCATATGTTTCTAAAAGGAACTGTGTGTTTTAGCTTGCTGACCTACAATTTTGTTTTAGTCTACTGTTGTGAAACAGCTTGGGACAATAACAAACTTACCACAGAAAATCAAAAGAACAGGCATTCTGATTCCATATGTAAAGTGCAACCTGTGGAAACAGCTTTGATTTTGCTTTGTTCAGGATACGAATAATTCATTATCAGGCAGTTTGGATACTAGCCTCAAATGTTTAGAAACCATGATAGCTGTTGAAGATTGCCTTTCCAGTTTCCTTTGCCAAAAATCTGTTGTTGGAAAAAAATCCAAATGGATCTAAAATAAAATGCTTCAGTATATGATCGTTTCTAATAAAGAATTAAACCTGTTTATCTGATCAGCACTAGTCCCTGACTGTATATGTATATATACTGTAGTTATAAGGATTGTCGGTTGTTTATTTATCTATTTTCACATAGTTCTTGCTTTTGTCTAAAAGCTTTCTGAGTTCAGCCAGCCTGAAATGGATGTTTATATTAAATCTTAACAAAGATGATGATTATAGTTATAGCATGTTGGGAATTTATGGTTATTTTGGAGCCACATTCTGAGATGTGACGATATTCTATACTGTGGCTGATTTCAGTTTTCTATTGCCTTCAAGCTAGGTGATTATCAGTAATAAAAGCAATGGACCCAAGGGACAGACTTTTTGATTGGCTGCAAATGAAATTGCCACTATTGAAACTGTCATTTCATCTTAAGATAACAAGGAAGCTCTATAAAGACAGATCTTGTAGTGGGACAGATAAAAATTTGACCTTTTCTCGTATTGTGGAACATACTTGAGAGAAAAATATAATAAACATATGTTTTGATTACGATACAGCTGTAATGGGGAAAGGGTGGGGGATTTGACATGGAATTCCAGGCATTCAGAAAGCTATTGATAACTCTCTTGTTCTTCCTGTAGAAAAAATGCTGCATATTGTAATTTTTTTAATCTTTTGAAGAATTTACCTGATGAGGCATGTCCTCTTAATTTTGTTCTGTTTTCCTTTTAACAATTTTACAGGGGAGCAGAAAGAAAACACACAGTCTCTTTCATTTCTACTCTACATTACTCTATTCTATTCTGTTCTATTCTATTCTATTCTATTCTATTCAATAATATCCACTCCAATAGCAGATGAACTGGCAGTCCCTGAGGGCTTTCTTTTATTGATGTCATTCCCAAATCCAATAATTCTATGTAGGCCAGATTTCTCCTAGCTAGTGACATTCAGGTACTTTGGACTACAACCTTGTCAATTCTAATCCAACATATATGCAAGATGCCATGTTAAAGAAAGATTATATACCTTATATGGTGTCTTAAAATGGACTCCCTGCCTTCTTGTTTGAGATCCACTTTCTTGGCAACCCCAAAAACTCCCTAAGAAAAATAAATTCATTGATGTTTGATCTTGAAAGTTTTTGGAACGAATGCCAAATATGTGTTCATTTAGAATTGGCATATACAAACATTGCTTTCTAAAGTTTTTTGTACCTTTATAATTCCTGCTAAAGTTTTAACATTTTGTGAGGTGACAGTATTTTAATCCTTATTTCTGGTCTTGTAGAACTATGCAGTGATATATTAAAGGAAGTTTTATATATATGGACACACACACACACGCACACACTTCTTAAAATTGTTAATAGATTTAAGATCTTTATCTTTTAGGCATTTATAATCTATATATCTAAAAGTGAAATCACTCATGCATCATCACGAATCTCCAGAACTGTAAAGCCTACAAATTTGAAATTTGGCATGTGTATTTTTCTTGGCTTCTAGGTGCTCGCTAAGAAAGGATTTTTTGAAATGACCATCAGTATTTTGTATATTATTATTAATATGCTCTGATGCTAAGCAGTTCTTTCTACTCCCCTTCCCCACCTGAAAAGAAACGTGTTCCAAATGCAAAATGCAAGCAGAGGAAAGGAGTTTTAGTTTTAGTTTCACAGCAGCAACCAGCTTCAGTACAGAACAGTTGAGCTAAGCCACGCTCAGGCTCCTTACTGTCTCCTTCTTGCTCACACTATGAATACTGCTTCAATTTCCAAACAGCCCACAACTCTTTCACACACTGACAGGACGCTAGCCAGATGAATACCGATGGATGCTGGTAGGGAGAGGCAGAATTTCCCCCCCTTATTTTCCTCATAGTTTCGTAGTGAAGCACAGGTATCAAGCTAGTAAAGATATAAGCAGAGGTGGGATTCTACCAGTTCTGTCCAGCTCTGTAGAACCGGTAGCTCTGAAGAGCAGCAGACATAGAACCGGTTCTATATCTGCTGCTGTTTTGGCCCACCTGCCCACCTGGGCTCTTACCTGACCTTTATTTNAGCTCTGTAGAACCGGTAGCTCTGAAGAGCAGCAGACATAGAACCGGTTCTATATCTGCTGCTGTTTTGGCCCACCTGCCCACCTGGGCTCTTACCTGACCTTTATTTCCTGCTTTTTCAACCTCAGCTGCCATGCGAGGCACGGCTGTGGTTGAAAAAGCAGGAAAAAAGTGCTTTTTCAAACGCTGCTTCCCTGCACCCAGCGCTGCTCAGCTGTCCAGGCAGCAAGCTGATGAAGATTTATACACACACACAGTGTGTAAGGAAGCACATCGTAAATCACCGAACCAGTAATTAACCCTGTCGGATCCCACCCCTGGATATAAATATAAGTTTCCATAAATACAGTGATACTTGTAAAATTTAAAATTATATAAAATGTATTGATGATATTATTATCAGAAAGATTAGGGGGAATATCACAATGATATTTTCCTACAACTGTTGTTAAAATATTACACAGTAACATTTGAAAACCTGTTAGGTATTCTATTAAGGCACTTGCATATTTAAGAAGTGATATGTTATTTGTATTTTTTTTTGTTTAGCTTGGCATTGCAGCTGGTTTCCTCCTCCCCCCTGTTCTGGTTCCCGATTTGGAAAAGAAGGAGGAGCTGGCTTACCATATTGGCATCATGTTTTTTATCACAGCGGGTGTAGCAACAGCACTTTTCATCTTAGTTGTCTTTGGTAAGTAAAAATAAATAAATGTAGTTGAAGATTGGGTATAGGGAGCAGCTAAAGTGGATGCTGAATTACTGGAGTATCAGTTCCAAACTGGCAGTTATACAGATCTTGAGAGAAACCAAAAATGAGATAAGAGAGTTGGAGTGATTGTTGGGAAGGACAATGATGCCCTTAAAAAGTCTTCATTAAGTGCCAAATTGTACAAAGGATTGACTTCAAAATGGGCACATGAACAGTACAGATGCCCAATAGAACAAAAATCTGGTGGAGAAGAATGAGGACCAGATTTTTTTTCTTTTTTGGAAACAGTCAATCTCTTGAGTCTAAACTGTGGGCTGCTAAATACTGTTCTATATTATGCCAATCCCAAAGGTGCTTTTTCAGGAGGCAACTGGGCTTTCCTGAGTAGTGGTGAGTACCTTGAGGACACAGATAAGCCTCCAAGTGCTTCAACGATCCTCTAAAAGGATTCAAATGACCAGCAGTTTGCAAGGAATATAAATCCTTCCATTCTCAACTATCCTGTCAGAGCTGAAGAAGCTTCTTGGATGAGAAGCAAACTGTCTTCAAAAAAAAAAAAAAATCCAGAAAGTCCAGTTGCCTCCTGAAAAAGCACCTTTGGGACAACCATGATCTTGAGTTAAAATGGTTGAGTGCTTACACTTTATTTTCAGTTGCCTTTTATTTTAATTTATTTTAATCCGCAGTTACTCATTTCTGGTTCTTCCTTTTTTTTTTTTAGTGTTTCAGGAAAAGCCTCCATATCCTCCAAGTCCAGCCCAGGCTGTGATTCAGGCAGAAGCTCCAGATAAATATTCCTATCTGAAATCCATAGTCCGGTTATTTTCTAACGTTAACTTTGTGCTGTTGATAGTCACTTATGGTAAGATCTCTTGATTGGAAGAATCATGTAACATGCCACTTTTTTCATGTTTGTGTTATTTCATCTACCTGCCAGCATCTTAGTTTCCAAATAAGAGGTCAAACAGTTCCCAGATAGGAAGTTCCTTAAACAAATGTATTTGTCCTCAAAGGAAGTTAAAGATATAATTATATGAAAATTACTCTAAACACTTGCATATCAAAGCATCAGTTTTACCAAGGCAATCTACTCTTAATTTGTTAATTTGAAGAGGAGACAATTCAGTTCCCCAAATATGATCAGGTATTTAGCTTTTTTCTTCTCCTGCCTCTGTGGGAGAGCAGCTGTCTTTATTAAGTCATTTTTTCAGATAGCTTTTCAATGTTCACAGATGCAGTTAAATAGCGTTACTTTAGCTTTTAAATACTCATGTACAATAACACATTTTCACAACTGCACATGGGAACTACTCAGTGATGGGATTCAAATTTTTTTACTACCAGTTCTGTGGGCTTGGCTTAGTGGGCGTTGCTTGGTGGGCGTGGCAGGGGAAGGATAATGTAAAATCGCCATTCCCTCCCCACTCCTGGGGGAAGGTTACTGCAAAATCCCATTCCCTCCCCACCCCACTAACCTGCTTTCCAGCTCTGTTCTCCTGTGCAGAGCAACCAAAGAAGACCCAGCCAATCAGCTGGGATTCGGGAGGCAGAGAATAGATGGAGGTGGGGTCAGTCAGAGGTGGTATTTGCCGGTTCTCTGAACTACTCAAAATTTCCACTACCGGTTCTCCAGAACTGGTCAGAACTGACTGAATACCACCTCTGGAACTACTCCTTCATTAAAAAAAACTAAGTTACATCCAAATGAGTATATTGTATTTAATTTCAGTTTGGAAAGGGAGAAATTGTATAGATAAAATGCACTAAGAACACTGATTTGAATGTATTCTGGTGGCTTATTTTGTTTATTAAAATGAGTAATATTTATATTTCATTTTACTTGCTTCTGATTCCTTTCAACAATTTTCTGCTCTTCTTCATTTATATTAATAGTTGTTAAACATCTTCTTTCAACTCATCTTGTTTCTTTGTCTTTAGACTTAATTATTGGCTCTTTCTATTCTGATCTCTCTCCACTCTGTACTTTTGGTTTTTTCCCCATTCTTTGTCACTTAAAAATGTTCTTCTTCCCATTGCTGCTCCTTTTTTAAAATCATTTTTTAAATCATGATTCCTTTTTACTGAGAGGAAAGGAAAATACAATCAATGCTAATCCTTGTTTTCTTATCTTTTGCGTGTTATATCATTTTATGATCATAAAATTTAAAACATCTTTTACTGTTAAATCTGTAGAAAGTTTTATAGCTCTCTATTTTAAAACAGCAACTGTGAGAACAAAACCAAATCCTGTTTGCCATCTAGAATGCTTTAGGATGTTTGACAGCTTTCCAATAATGATAATGGAAGGATGTTTGTCCCAGAATTCCTAGTTATGCCCCTTGGAAGGTTTTTTTTCTGTTACCTTATCATTTAGATTGTTTCTACTGATATTTGGTCTGAAAACAGGAAATTCAGGAATAAGATGAATATGTGGCATTCAAAACTGCAACAGATTTGATATTTGATACATCTACGCACATAAAGCTGCAGTCAGTATATTGGATTTGTCTATTAGTGACACTTGTCTGATAGTGAATAGGAAGTGAATGGGTATTTTTTTTGTTTAAAGAAAACTCTAGAAATTATATAATTATAAATAAAAACTTCCTTCCTAACCATTGCCTCTTGTGGGACTGCAACTGTGTATGAGTACCTTATGTCCTCAGACACACTGTTGTCAGGGTTCCAGAAATTGTCCATTTCAATTAGTAACTCCGATACAAACATATTCTCAAAGTGCTTTATTAAAACAGAAACTTGGCATGTCTGTAGAATTCCAAACTAAAGTTTCCTCCCAGACTTCCCACAATAATCAATACCCACCCCTTTTCTCCCACATCATAAATCATATGAACCAATCACCCTTCACTACAATTCTTGCTGCGCCATAGAGAATAACTTTGACAATGTTATGTATCTATTATGTCTACTATAAATTACTCAAATAACAACAGCCCCCTTTCAATCCTCCATAACTGTGTGGCAGCTTTTAATAGGGATATCAAAGCTGACATCTGTCATGTTGCATCTCAGCCCTAAAGGTAGCTTACTTAACATTTCATTTTGAAATGGAGGAATTTTGTTCAAGTATCTGAAAAGACAGCTCTTCTGAGATTTTTTTTTGTTATTATTGTTATGTTGCCCAGCACAACATGAGTGAATTGATGGCTGTTTTTTTTAAAGTTTTTTTTAAATGTTTTTTTTTTAAAACATTGGCATTACTGTATCTGCATAGTAGCCCCTTATTCCTTATATAAATTATACAAATAAATCAGGGAGCGATTTATTCAAATTGCCACATTTAGCACATTTTTAAAGGAAACATTGATTAGTTCTGGCATAGTAGTGTTTGCAGGAATCATCAAATAGGCAAGGTGGTTGTTGCAACATCACTGCCCAGTTCTGCCCCTTTTGTGCATTGTCAACTTGACATACGCACACTGATAGGACTTTGATTATAACACCACAACTGTCTTGAATGCCACTGTTTTGGAGTGTTTTTTATTGGGTAAGTATGCCCTATCCGAGCTGTAAAAATGCAGACATCCAGTGTATAGCAGGAAAGACATACAAAATTCTTTTAACTTAATGTTCCCATCTAGTAATCCGAAATTTTGCAAATTGAATATGCTCACTCCAATTTTGATAACTGTTGGCAGTTGGATTTCTGCATATTTCTGCATATATTGATACTTGTAGTTATAATTATTGCTTCATGTAATTGACACTGTTATATAGAAAAAGGCAAAAATCTATATTTTAATATCATAATGATCCAAAGCAATATGAAAGCTTTCAACTTCTCCAGAAGCCTTCAGCAACTAAGATGTTCAAACCAACAACAGCAGAGGACCAGTAAAGAGCACCAAAATCCAAAATTCAGGCCAGATCCTTCAGTAACAAAGTCTGCAATTCAGAGTAAATCTCAAGCTTAATGTCTTGTCTATGGAGATTCTCAGTCATCCAGGTCATGGTTGTTCCAATGGTGCTTTTTCAAGAGGCAAGTGGACTTTCTGGTTTTTCTTTGAAGATGTTTCATTTCTCATCCAGGAAGCTTCTTCAACTTCTTCAGAGCTGAAGAAGCTTCCTGGATGAGAACTGAAATGTTTCCAAAGAAAAACCAGAAAGTCCACTTGCCTCTTGAAAGAAGCACCTTTGGGATCTGAAGCTGATAATAGGAGACTGAACACATTTGTTAGTGTTAAGGTTCTATTTAATATCTGGAAACCAAGAGAATGTTGTTCCCTGTTAGTCCTGAAAATATAAAGAGCATATTTATAGGCTCTATTAGCACAAAGAATGGCAAAGAATGTTATAAGTCCCCAATTTCTGCTCATTTCTCTGGGTCATTTGCCTCAAGGTTTTTTCTCCCTCTCAGAAGTTTTGTTTAAAAAAATGAGAGAAACAGTGCAAAGGGCAAATCTTTTGGTTGTCTCACTGCATAAGATGGCTTCTAGGAATGTGTACTGTCAGCTCTCTGCTTGCCTTATCATTCTGTTGTTTGATAAGAGAGACTGATTACCAGAGGCTTTTCAAGTACATATAACAATATTAAAAATTTCCTGTCACGTCATCTGAACTTGGTCCTTTCCTCCCTTTGCCTGCAGTAAACTTTGAATAATTCCTACATCTTTATTGCCTTCTTGAAGTTCTACACTTCTCAGTTTTGCAGCTTTTAAAGTGAAATTGAAAAAGCCGAATTGTGTTTTCATGCAATAATCCTATTGACAATGAATAATTCTTTCTCAAAATTCAGATCATCCCTCACGAACATTGCCAGAAGAGCAGTCCATTCCACTGAGCCTTTGAAAAAAAAAAATTATTCCCCATATTGAGCAGCATCACAGTCAAATGTTGACTGTCCATGTGTTCTCACATGCACCTTTAAAACTGCATGGAGTCCTATGTCAAGTCCCTACAGCTTTCTTGGCAGGATTCATCAGAAATGCTTTGCCATTGCCTCCTTCCTAGGCTGATAGACAGGCCCAAGGTCACTCAGCTAGACTAGAACTCACAATATCCCAGTATCTGATGCTTTAACTACTATACCAAACTGGCTCTCCATTGAGGGCATACAGTATTAAATTGGTTATGCAAATGCAATTTTGGAAACAGTTATTTGGATATTTTTAATGCCTTCCAGTGAGTTTTGATTCCTATTACCTGTCTAGTCTGGTCCCTTCAGTTCTGTTGGCAATGTGCTCACAGTCAAGACTTTGAAAGTAGTTTACCTCTAGGACTGACAAAGAGTAACTGGCTCAAAATCACCTTTGTGCCCAAGGTAGGACTAGAACTCATGATCTCCCAGTTTCTAGCCTAATGTCTTAACCATTACACCAAACTAGCTCAATGAAATGATACCATTATTTTATTTGGCATAAAGAGTAAGCTATATTTTTATAGAATAACAGATGAGGATTGATCATGATTTCTGGTATAAAGATTTGGAAACAATTGCTGTAGCCATGGTCATTAATTCACTAGAAAAGGTTAGATAATAAATCTGAATTGTGAGCAGTTTTAAATGCTTCTTGGGAGTTCTCTTTAGGAATCCAATCTATTGTACTGTGTCTTGGGGATACTTGAGCTTCTGTTAACACATTTGTTTCTTTCTGATTATATGAAAAATGAAACACAGCAGAACATTAGGAATGATACTTAGTTTTAAGTAAATCCTTAGACGTCAGGGCAGTAACCTGGGAAAAGTCTATCAGATTCAAAGAAACATTTTCTCACAGACAAAGAAAACTTTTTACTTCATTTGTAAGTAAAAAATAGGCTGCTAAAGTGCTAATGCTGAATTAATACTGAACCAAAAAAGTAACGAACATGAAAAAACATATAATAAAGATTATAATTAAGAAATGTGTAGTTGATTCAAAATTGGGAGAAATGGCTAACACCCAGGAAAACAGAACAACATTACAAACTAATCTGGACAAGTTGGAAGATTGCTTTGAGAGGAATGAGGTGTCCTTGAAGAGGAAAAAATGGAAGATATTACATATATATGACCTCTGGCGCAGTGGTTAGAGTGCAGTACTACAAGCTACTTCTACAGCCAGCTACCTACAATTTGGCAGTTCAAATCCCACCAGGCTCAAGGTTGACTCAGCCTTCTATCCTTCCGAGATGGGTAAAATTAGGACCCAAATTGTTGGGGGCAATATGCTGACTCTGTAAACCACTTAGAGAGGGCTGTAAAACACTATAAAGCGGTATATAAGTCTAAGTGCTAGTGCTCTTGCTGTGTAGGAAGGAAAAATGTAGGCTACACATATAAAATGGGATTCTTGACTTGGAATTGTAACAACTGAGAAGGACTTACTTGAGATCATTGATAACAAACTTAACATCAGCCAACCCTATGAGACAACTGCTAGAACAAGAATTTTATCATAGCACATTCAAACTTTATTCTGCTGTACTTTGAACTGGTGAGACCACAGCTGGAGTACTGTGTGCAGTTCTGTGCACTATATTTCTAGAAGGATATTGACAGGTTAGAAGAGATTCAGAGAAGGGCAAAAAGATGATGCAAGGCATTGAATGTATACCCTATAATGATAGCATGAGAAAACTTGAGATGTTTGCTTTGGAGAAAAGAAGGCTTGGGAGAAGTTTGGCATCAGTGTTCAGATTTTATCAGTGTATCTTAAAGAAGTTGTTCATGAACTATTTACCACAGAAACTAAAACCAGAACTAAATGGGTTTAAGTAGCAAATAGCTAGATTTTGTTTAAATAGAAGGGAAAAATATTGATGGTTAGTTCCATATAAGATTCCCTTCTATTGGATCTATACCACAGTGCATTTATGGGAGTTTTAAAGAAAGATTGAGAGCCAGCTTTTGAACATGGGTTAATTGGCTATCTTATCATATTGCAGAGGTCTGGATTAGATGCTTTTTTGCCCTTATAATAATTCTTTAATTCTATAATTCTTCCAGCCTCAGCCAATCCTCTCCCAGAGGCAGTTCCTGGGAGTTTACAAGCAGGAAGTTATTAGAAATTTGCACGGGAGTTTGGCTGGAGAATCTGGTTGGGGAAAGCTTTAAATAAGATGGTCAGTGAGAGAAATATTGTGATCTGCAAGGTGATTGTGGTATTCAGTGGTTGTTTGATGACCCAAACTACATAAGCTTCTGATTGGAAAAGAAAGTGGGAGATGAATAAAGAATTTCTACATTACGGTGCTAGGAAAAAATATGATTTTTGGCAGGGCACCTGAAATTCCAGGAGAGTACATAAATAAAGAGAACATCTAGAACCAGAAAAACTCCCTTTCAAAGAGGCAAACTTGTGGGAGCAAGAAATATAAATATCAGGTTGCATTCAGTGCTAAAAATGTTCAAGACTGGTATCAATAAAGGAGAATATGTATAGCTCACAGTTGAAATGAGGGGTCCTTGATTCTCTCTGAGCTTGGTTTTTTTTTTTTACAGATGTTTCATTACCCAAACTAGGTAACATCATAAAGAATGGGGGTTACTTTCAGTTTATATTCTAATGGCTTGCTCTATCAGTGTTGTGGGTATTGAAACACCCAGGATTATGGATCTCATAAATATCTGCCTAACCACATACTTCTAATTCGATGGACAAATTTATCAACAAATTAAAGGTACCTCTATGAGACCACTGCCTTCAGGATTTATAGTGGAGGTCATTATGCAATGTCTAGAAGCCATGGTACTTCAACAAATACAACCCCAAATATGGATCAGATATACAAATGATACCTTCACATAATAAAAAAGGACCAATTAGAGAACACCCACAAAACAATAACATTTTAAAAGGAATCCAGTTTACCAGAGAAGAAGAAAACAATTTACTTCCTTTCCTGGGCATTGTGGTTTCTTAATCAACAGAAACCACAATGCAAACTGGAAACATAATTGTACAGAAATACCACCCACACCAACCAAGTGCTCCACTACCAAAGTAGAAACCAAACCTCCCACAAGAGAAGCAGCATAAGAATTTTATTTAGATGAGCACAAACACACTGCAGCATCTAGATGAGCAAAGATTAACTCCAAGATTAACATCCAACCCACAATCAAGTAAACAATGCCCCATCAAGGAACTACCAAACAAGCCAACAACCTAACCAAATAACTTACCGACACTGACAGAGCAAGCTACTAGAATATAAATTGAGAACAAACTCCATTCCTTACTATACAGATGATGTTACCTAGCGTGGGTAATAAAACGTCTACAACAAAGCAACCAAGCTCAGAGCACAAGGACCCCTAACTGGTACCTCTAGGGCAGGAGTGTCAAACTCACGTCATCATGGCGGTGTCATGTGACATATCGGGACTTTCCTCCCCTTCGCTAAACCAAGCGGGGGTGGGGCCAGCACGTGACACATCTGACTCGTATGCCGTGAATTTGACACCCCTGCTCTAGAGTACGGGTGTCAAACTTAATCACATCATGGCCCAGATTGTGATATATTGCATCATTTTTTGCCTTTGTGAAGCCAGGTTGGGCATGACCTGCACATGACATATCTGACCCTCAGGCTGCCAGTTTAACAGGCCTGCGCTAGAGCCTGATCCATAATGATCTGAACAAAACTTGATATGGAACATAGTGGAATTACATTTGGACCATAATAGACTGAAGAAACCATGAGTTGCTTGGTAGGTAGCTCTGTGCTGAGAGAAACTCAAGAGCTATGTGCTGACTGAAATAATAAAGTTGTGAGTGTTGTCTTTCAAGTTTCAGTATGGTGGATGTGACAGAGAAATTACCAAAAATATTCCAGCCATTGACATTGTATCCTTTCCTTCTTGATTTATGTGAGACAGATGGCACAGTCAGATGAGACCTTGAAAAGATTTTCAGAGATGATGAGATCTTGGCTAATGAAAATATAATGAGAATAATGTAACTTATCAATTCTAATTGAAGGCCACAGTGGAAGATAAAATAGGATTCCAGGAGTTAGCATTTGCCTTTATAGATAGCATTGCTGAAAATGACTTGGATTGCATGACAATGGATTAGCTATCTTCATGAAGGACTTCTGAAAAGATATAGGCTATATCTGATAAAGACTGGGAAGAAAATGTTTGCCAGACACTTTGCTAATGCTAAGGAGACCATTAAACTACAACAAAAGAAAGAGGGTGGCAAAAATCCAGAACCAAATATGAAGCCAAGGACTGGGGTCAAGAAAGCAGAACATAAAAGGAGAAGTGGAATAGCAGGGTAGGGACTTCAAGATTTGGAAAAATATAATAGACCAGGGGGTGATACACTTAATACCTTATACCAATACACAAAGTATGAGAGACAAATGGGAAAGAACTAGTATTCATAACTAGTATTCCTAATCTGTCATAACAAATGAGAGAACGAGTGTTCATAATTCAGGAAGACAAATACTACTTTCTGAGCATCACTGGATTTGGGGGAATGATATTCATGATCAGCATATAAAACTGGAAGGCTACAGTTTATTTAAAAAGGAACAAATTCAGGACAAGGGTAGGATGTTGGCTGTATGTAAAAGAAACTTGCAGAAATTTAGGAATTGGAGGAGGGAAATCATGTTGGAAGTGTTTGGGTAAGAAGAAAAAGAGAACGAAACACATGATTCCATCATGATAATTTATTATAGATTGAAAGGGAGAAGATACTGAGGAGGTTTTTCTGCACCAGGATCTGTCTCCCAGACAGGCATACTGGGGTGATGAATGGAAGATTTCAGTTGTCTTGTCATCTACTGGGAATCTAACTCTACCCAGAATTGAAAGCTCCACATTTTCCACCCTTATTGACAACTTTATTTTCTGCACTGATGTTATCTTGTTGGTTAATAAAATGCCTGTAAGCGAACAATCAAGCTCAGAGAGTTCCAAGGACTCCACAATTCCACCATGGGCTATACATATATTCTTCTATTGAAACTTCAAATATCCAGGGCCATTCAGAATACCAAAGGGCCTCAGGGCAATATTGTACCCTTCTCATTGTGTCCTTTGATCTCCTTCACACAGCATTTGAAGTTGCAAATGTTTGCTGTGTGAACGGCAGTTGTTTCTGAATTCATATAACATGCTCATGGTTTACTTGCACAATTTGCTAAGCCAAAAACAGAGAAACAAGGTTATGGATAACATTCTGAGTGAATTTAGCTGTATTCACTCTACCTTTCTTTTTTTCCATTATTATTGTTTCTTTGAAATCAGTGATTCAATAAATGGGAATTCAGGAACAGAAGAGATCTACAATGCTGACATTATGTTTGGAATTATTTATACTTGGTCAGTTTTCTTCCCTAGTATGAAAAGTATCAGCTCTTCATTTTGAATATTGAATCTTATTTTGAAAAGGATGCCATTTGTATGTGGGTACAAACAAAGTAAAGTGTTCCTGTTGCCCTTCTGAAAGGTTGCCTATATTTTTCTACTTTGTTGAGGGAGAAAGATTGAATTCAAAAGGCTTTACTGTCAGGAAATTATGCATTGGATCATAGTCTCTCAGCATAACATTTTGCTTACTTAAACAATTTATTGTTAGGTAAATATGTGTACATCAATTGTCCAAATCTCTCTTCTTCTTTCCCTTGGCTGCTGTTTGCCCGTGCCTTCATTTTCCTAATACCATTTCCTTGAAAGAATAACAATAACAAATACTAACAAGCAAAAAACAGTCCCCACTTTAAAAATTGAGTTGCATTGCACGAAAGTCACATAATATCCGCCATAAATTTGAGCATAACTATAGGATATTTTCCAGGGCTGATATGCTCAACCATCATGACATTCCTTTTTCCACATATACAAAATGGGTCTATTGGTGGACAGTAGATATTTGCAGAACAAATTTGGGCCTACAGAAGCTTTAATCCAACATTAGTTTACAACTGTGCTTGGTTAAGGCACATGGAAACAGATAACAGATAAGGTCAGTGACTAGCATCTGCTTTTTGACCCTGCTGTGTTAACTTGGGTGAGGTTATTTATTTATTTAGCATAGGATGAGAACATGACTTGGATGAGGTGAGTTCTTTGGATTCATCTCTGTGTTTGAAAGTTCAACTTAGTCTTATCAGTAAAATGTATGAACATGAAATGTTTTTGCTGCAGTGAAAATGCAGTTGAATTTGAGGTGTTCAGCGTACATGGAGCATAAATATCTGTGTAGTTATATACATACCATTTCATGTAAGACATAGGCTGAAATAGCATTGAAGTCCATTTTGCCATCTTTGATTCATTATCTTCTTGTTTGGTTTTTATTTTTTCTCCCACTCTGGGATTCTTCTTTCTCTTTAATGAGATAATGATTCCTGCATATCCCATTTGATGTCTTCTAATCGCCATTCCATTCATGTGCTTGAATATTATTATTGCTGGTTTTTTTCATAAACACAAGTCCACAATTACTGGAGATATGTTCAAGAGTTCATTCCTTAGGCTGTAACATATAGCAAAATCCAGAGCATGATGTAAATTCAATATTTCTGTATCTTTCAGGCTTAAACACAGGTTGCTTTTATGCTCTCTCAACTTTGCTAAATCGCATGGTAATGCTGCATTATCCAGTAAGTAATTCTCTGTTGAGATATCATCATTCTGATTTGACACTGAAAATAGTAGTACTTTGTGTGGAGGTGTATTCTTTCCTTCCTTCCTTCCCTTGCAGCAATCTGATATTTAACTAATATGACAGAAGATTCTTTATATGAATCTATCTCAGCTATGTTATCTGAAATGGAAGAGAAATGGTTGTAAAGCCAACTTGGATTCTGATTGGATTAGAACAAGATTCTCTTTAAATCTTCAGTGAAAACTGCAGAGACTGTCTTAAAGTCCAGCAAGAGGAAGAGCAATAGCAGGCAATATTTAAACTTTCTCATTTCTACTGTTATCTTTTGGCCAGCCAGCTTCTCCCTTTTTGATTTCAGATTCTGCTATATTTTGTCTTTGAAAAAAATCAAGAGCTAAATTTGAAGTCATGAGGGGAAGGCAAGGAAAACCCACTTGTACAAGAAAACCCTGATTAAATGGACTAATGGGGGAAAATAGTGTTAATTTAAGTGGAATATGTGTTGCCAGTAATATATTTTACAAATGCATATTTTCCATAGTTTATATATTTTATGCATGTGTGAAACAGGAATATACTTATTTTATATGTTATCATTTTAGATATGTATAGAATGGCAGATGGGATTTTACACATATCCAGGAATGTATAATGTATATAAGCAGTTCAGCTGAAGTCTGTTAAATCAAAATTTATGAAACTGCCACATTTCACAGGCTGTGTTATTTCCCCCCCACCCCCCATTTCATCTGCTTAACAATTCTGTAAAAGAGATCTCCAACCTTGGCAACTTTAAGACTTATGGACTTCAACTCTCAGTTTCTCTCAGTTTCTGGGTGAGGAACTCTGGGAGTTGAAGTCCACAAGTCTTAAAGTTGCCAAGGTTGGAGACCCCTGCTATAAAACCCATTCAGTTTGAACACCATAACTAGACTAAGAGTATATTAATATCTGGCTGGGATATGGCTCAGGTCCCAAAGACTACGCTCTAACATTCTACCTGATGTATAGACTTGGTCCCTTTCGAATTTTCTAGCTGGGTGGAACTTTACTGAGAATTCTGAGAGTTGAAGGCAACATATCTGAAGAGTGATCAAGCTGGGAAAGCTGCACTATATTGTAGCACTGTGGTAATTTTATCCTGATTCTTTCCACTTCTCTTTTTCAAAAACCCTGATGATGTATGCATATATGTTTTGCTCCAGGGAGAGAATCTGAATGCCGGTCGAATTGGTCTCACCATTATAGTGGCTGGCATGTTTGGAGCATTGATTTCTGGCATCTGGTTGGACAGGACCAAAACATATAAGTAAGTGCTTTGTTGTACCTCTTTCCGCTCTCTGCTTTTTTGAAGAAGAGGTAGGCTTTTTCAGTGAGTAGATCAGGGGTATAGTGAAGGAGTCAACAATATTTTTTGTTCTGGGGCTATGCTTTAATTTTTTGCCACACAGTTTGGGGGCTGTAGGAGATGAGGATATTGATATAGTGGGTGAGTTGAGTGAGTTGAGCCCAAATGTTCAAAGAATTAGGAATAAGGAATTAAATAAAATGGGTACCTAAAATCTTGGCTTAAGACACAATTTTTTTCATTCAAAATCCTTACCAATGAAGGATATACCCTTAAATGAAAATTTGTTCCAAAATTGGCTGAAAGCAGATTTCTGATGACTATGTGGACAAATCCTTTATGTTTTATTTTCCTTTATATTCAAGCGCTTTATTACTGCATTCTCTCTGGGACATTTTTTCAACTTCAAGTTTACAATCTAGAATTTCTCAGTGGATTCCCATTGAAATATATGCTTTGCTTCTTTGTGATCAGGCTAGGTCACCCATTGTAATGTAAATGTTTAACATCTCTAAAAGTTAACTCAACTGATTAATATCAACAAGAGTGCAATTCAGTGAGATAACTGCAAGAGAATAGGAAATATTGTTTTGTTGAAGAGAATCCTGAAGTTTACAGAAATATAAGAAATTTAAGGAAAGAAAAAGAAGTGGGACAAAACTTGCTTTCCTCAATGCCTCAGTAGGCATACGCTGGGCAAAGACAACATTTTGGGATTGTTGGAAACATTGAGTTATCACAAAAAGACTATTCTGGAAAGACTTATTGAGATCAGTCAACTGACAAAATGCATGTAAAAAGTCCCATTTTTCAAATGATAGAGTTGTGAGGATATTGTTAGCCTTTCAGCTTTTCATTTTGTCTGGATATATGTGCATACAAAACACTGGGTTTAATCTGTCCATCATTTTATTTACTAAGAATGGCTGTTGAAACTATGTCCACAGAATTCTTGTAAATAAAAATAATGCTAGTTGCTACTATTTTGCTTTATATCATGTCAGCTTCCTGATTATTTAGCATTTAATGCAAAGACGACAAAACAAGGCCAGGTAGAACAAGGAACATGGTGAAAGTTCACATTCTGATACAATACTATATTTGTAAAGAATTAAGAAAGTTTCCAGCACTACTAAGTCTAATTTGATTTCTCTATTTAATTTTAGTCAGGTTAGACTTTCATTAAATGATAATAGAAAATAGATAGAAAGTGGTCCAGAGTTAATGACACATAAATCTTTCAAAATGTATGTATATATTTGTGTTTATTGCAAGTTGGAACAATGATTTCATTGTTCTGGGGTTGGGGGTGATAAATTTGAATAAATACATTCTGAAAATACTTTTGTTTGTTATAGACAGACAACTCTGGTTGTTTACATCATGTCATTTGTGGGTCTGGTTGTTTATACGTTTACCCTGGATCTAGGTCATATCTGGGTGGTCTTTATAACAGCTGGCGTACTCGGGTAAGTTCACATCTCCCTTTGGATTACTTTTCTCTGTGAAAGTGTTTTGCTATTTTCTGTGCCCCTAAGATAGTCTCCACTTGCTCTGCAGTGTGTAAGAAAGAAAGCGAAGCTACCAATAACCCTCTTCTCCCAAGGAGAACAGTGAGATGTACATGGTAGCCATTGCAGGTTTTCTTGTTTCTGTTAAATGAGAATTCTAGAAGTATAATTCTCATGACCCTTCCCATGTATTGGGAAGCAAGTGGATTTAGGCTTTTGTGATTTAAGAAAAATGAACTTGGAGTAGCATCATCTCTTTAAAACACCCAGGGCATGACATTACATAAGTGCTGAAGCTGAAGTATTTCCTACATCTATTCTGACAGCTTTTTCATGACGGGTTACCTACCTCTGGGCTTTGAATTTGCAGCAGAGTTAACATATCCAGAATCTGAAGGAACATCGTCAGGCCTTCTTAATGTTTCAGCACAGGTTAGTTTGAGAAATGTAGCAAAGAGATATTTCTAGGTCTGGCTTTGCAATTCTGCAGGAATATAGCACCACCTGTTGATAAATCAAAATGTTCCATCATGTTTTGTTACTCAGCATAGTCTCCCTAAAATTGATGACTATTGCTTTCCAAACAAGTTTGAAGATAACAAAAATTATACTTCTCTTTCTTTCACAGTAATATAATTAAATACATCTGATGCATTTTACTAAGTATAATTCTATAAGTTGTCAAAATATGAAATGTTCTAATAATTCTGACCTCATTTATAGTCAGACACTAGAAGTCATGTGGGGTGAGATAGTGAGTTGATAAGTGTTTTTTATTACTGTTGAGAACATCAGAAATAGGCAAAATATTTTAGAACTGGTGAACAACTGTATCTTGTTCAGTTCTTCTTTAATATCTCTTTTATCTTGTGCTAGGTTTTTGGAATAATTTTCACCATTAGCCAAGGACAGATCATTGATAACTTTGGGGTTAAAGCTGGGAACATCTTCCTTTGCATCTTCCTGTTCATTGGTGCTATTATCACTGGTAACTACACTCTTCAAATGTTTTGTTACTTATTTCTGCAGGGTATGTGAATCATTTTTGCCTATAAACTTAACATGGTCAGCAGCTACCTTAATAGTGAACTGTTAGTGTCTCTAGAAGAAATAGGCCTCTGCCAAAATTTGTCTGGTTTACAATTAGAAGTCAGGAATAAAATTGATATCCCTTCTGTCATTGCTTAATTGAAAACATTATGACCCTGTTAAAACCTATTGCCCTCAAGGGTTCTAACTGAAATCCCTTTCTGAAGAAATCACCAGCCAAAAGGCTAAATGGAGTATGTTGTAATGCTTTATCCACTCATGGCCATATAAGGGCTTTTGAGGATTAAAAGAATTCCTGTTTAAGAAGGGATTGCTGGAGAAGATTTGGCAACTGTCCTCTACTTTGGTCAGTGTCACATTGAATTACAGTAATACACTCTATTTGAAATTGCCCTTGAAGAGTAGATGGTGAGTACACTCAAAGTGGTGTAAAATACAGCTGATAGAGTAGCTTTTCGGGCAAACTAGTGCAAATTTAGAGCATATTATAACTTTTGCAACGTTTCTATTTTTTTCCTAACCACAATTTAAAGTGCTGGTATACTATGGAAATACTTATCCTTTAAGTAATATGTGTAAAGGCTGTATGTTCACCTCCTCCTGTTTGAACTTACACCTGTGCCCTTTTGTGGTGCAATTAGAGTAAAAAAAAAATTGATATTTTGGTTGTGGCAGCCATATTCTCAAACCTGTCCAGGAATGGAGTCACTATGTGCAAAATCTAGCAATTCTGCTCCTACTCTGGAGCACACTGATCCAACTGCTAGAGGAGTTATCTGTAATTTTCTATAAGTCATTCCTCTGAACCAGAAGTGGTTCAAATATTAGACTGCATGTTCCCTAGTTAGCACCCATCATGTTTACACTTGTTGTTTTCTATGTTTTAGTCTCCAACAGCAGGGTATTTGTAACTGACTAAAATGCCTTTTTTATATTTTTATTTTGATTCATCGTTTTGTTACCTGCATATTCTTAGGGGTCAAAATTAGAACTTTTGAAAAGAAGTTAGAATCATTATTTATTTCTCCATCATGATGATCAGTATGAATTATTTGTTCTACATACTTCCTTAGAGTCCTATGCATCTATTCTGTGTCCTACCTATTGAGTTATTAAGTTCGAATTGCCTTTTCATTATGCTTTAGCTTTCATCAAACCTGATCTCCGAAGACAACAGGCCAATCTGGATAATGAACAGGCTGTGAGTAAAATAAAATATAACCTGTAATTTATGTCCACTATCTCCAGTTATATTGCTGTTTTCACAATGAGTAATTGTGAATATATACTCAGGAGTATAGGAAGTATATTGCTTGAGGAAGTATCTTAGATGGCTTGAATGTGACAGGTACGTATTCTGAAATTGAGTGGGGCTCAGTTTTCTTTAAGATAGCAGATCATAGCCTGTGTTCATTTTTCCTATTGTCCAGCTACAAGGCCCAAGCAAAGTGCAGATAATTTTTCAGTATAAGGGTATGCATGCATCCATAGTATAGTGATACATATTTCATGTAACAAATATATGAAACATATATTTAAGAAGGATGGTCAAGTGGTAGACTGAGAAAGTTGCAATTGGAAGGAATTCATAAGATTCTCAGAAAAAGGGGACATTTTTAGAGGAAAACATGTTTAAAGCTGATATGGATGTAATGAGGTAAGAATGGTGAGCACAGATAGAGAATATGCACAAGCATAGTGAATTATACTGGTATACTTTAGATTTAGCTTTATTGCCTTTTATTTTTATTTTTCATGCTTTAATTTTTTTGGCTTAATATTTCTTATTCTTTTTTGCAATTTACATAATATTGCTGTCCCAAAAGGAAATAATGCAATGGTGCACGCATATGCACACACACAGAGGTCTCTTTTTATAGAAGTTATAGTCCTAAATTAAATAAGAATTACCCCAGATTTTAATGGCCGCAAGGATACACTTGAGAAAAAGGAAAGAAGAGGAAGGGACTGCCTGGAAGGACTATAAAAACTAGAAAGCAAGTAATAAATATTCAAATAAATGATGCCAGATTAATGTGGAGAAAAGGATGGAGAAAAGAAAGACATAAATTGGCCAAAGCCTCTGTCGCTAGGCTATGAAATGTGGATGTTAAACTCACAACTTCAAGACTGAATGCCTGGATTTTTCAATCATAATAGTCCATAAGAAAAACGCCTATAGCCCACATTTCTTACGGCAATAGTAGCCCTGCTGTCTTTGCGAAGATATTGATTCATTATTCGTGAAGTCATGGTATTAATCATGGCTTGTTATATATTGCTTTCTTTCCTTCCTCACAAGAAAACTAACATCTTTGAAAGTAAAAGACTTTTGGATAAATAAATCATTACTAATTTTGCTGACTTTGGGAAAAAAAAGTTAAAGGCGAAGTTTCTCCAAAGTCGACAAAATTGTCCCCAGAACACCATTATCATACTACAATTAATCAGCTTATTTTGCAGCTGTGGTATAAGTGCTTCTATGCATGCCCATTCAAATCTCTGCTATTTTATTACACCTGTTCAGATTGAGGATAATGTGTGTGGACATATAGCTCTCATTCTGAATTTGCTTTGTTTACCTTAAGTGATATTATTATGGCATTGTTCACTTTATGTGATATTATCATAGTTTGGTTAGCATGGAATGGTGACACACTAACCATGTCAGCATAACAATTAGTATTTTGCATGAAAAGCTAAAACTAGATAATATTGGAGCAAGAGTTGCTTTAGTTTCATTGCAAATCAGACTGGGAATTGTTGGAGGCTAGTCAGTTCCAACTTAGTCAAATTTCACATGGGAGAGGGAGCAAACATGGATTCTTAATTATTTTCTCCAAATTAACGTATTTAACAAAAAGGTCAGAAAACTATTTCTTAATTTCTCTGATGGTAGTCAGGGCACTACAGAAAATAGCCATGTTCCATGATAGAGGCATAAGTGAATATGTGCTGTTGGGCTTTGAGAAGGCTTATTCTAGGCAAGGTCAATCATTTTGTGCACATAGCTCTTCCCTAGGTTTAGGATATTTCAAAAGCGATGATAGAAAATGTAAATGAAAGAATAATGGGGGAGACAGGTTATACAAATCACATGAAAAAGTGAAAAACATGTGTGCTTTGTAGAGGATCTGTTTTGTTCAATTTGAAAATTTAATTTTCACATTGGAGATTCAATATATGAACATTTAGCATAGTTCTAGAGAGAATGTTATGAGATGCTTCTCATATGAGGAGGCATCCCAGAGTCAAAGGTTGCTGCTGCCTTGGAAAAAGTAAGCTTGGAAAGCCAAACATCATACTGTATAGTGTTTTCAATGATCCATCCCAAAGCTGAGATGCTCTTTAATTCCATTTTTATCTGGTTATGAAAGGATAGCTGGTGCTCCCTGAAACGCCATCTTTTTGTTTCATTCTACCCCTTCATGGGATTGTGACATTTGGCTGTTTTGCAGAGACTCCAAAGCAGTAACAGTCAGATAATGAATTATGGATTTTGTACCTTATCCCATCATTTCCCATCCTTGCTCAGTAATTGACAAACCAAAGGTAGGAGAATCATATTAACCTACTTAATCAACTGCTAGTGTGAGGCTGCAGTAGCACCAACCCAGTGACAGATGCTAGAACTATTATGGGAAAACTGTACTAAAACTGTAATACTTAAGGTACATTCTGTGAAAAATTATACTAACTGTTCACCAAAACTGGTAGGATAAACATTGTGGGGGTTTTAAAAATGTTTTTAAAGTTTTTATCTACATCTGAATATTTTTTAGATTATTATGTGCTTTTAATTCTTTTGTATGTCACCCAGAGTCATCCATTCCATAAAGGTGGGTGACTATATAAATTTGCTAAATTCAGTAAATGAATGAACATATAGCAGGAAAAAAAGGGTATGGATTTATATCCTAAAACAATTTTTTCCTAAGATTTTTTTTCTGGAGTTAACTTTTTTTCATTTACAGTATATTAAAATTTCATTTTTATTACATCTTCCTTAAAAATTCGTTATCTGTACGTACTGTTTGCAAAAATGTAGAGCCACTATAAATCTCATGATTCTTGAAGCACTGAAGTATATTTAAAAGATAAAAGTTGTTTTAACTTTATAGATGCCTTTTCATCCTAATTTCACCAGCAAATTTCAGGAAAGCCTTTAGCTCATGGATATTCAGTGCAAATGAGATTCATTCAAAATGAGACCTTAGGAATGGATTTGGCTCCTAATGTAGTTTTAAACAAAGACTACAGTCTATGTAGTCTTTCTGTCTTGGAAGGAAATCTTAAATCTTTCATATAAATCAGCCCCTGGATTGGTGTTTTTTAAAACTGCTGCAGCTCACAAAGCATTTTAATTCTTTCCTAAAAGAGATCTTCCTTATTCTGCTTAATACTGCTTTTTGGACTTTTTGTGCTCTGGGCATGCTTAATTTGGTTAAACTGTATATTTCTTTTTCATAATTTGCTTTCCCTGGTGCATATTTGTATTCATTTTTCTTGCTCACCAATCTCAAGTAGTAGTTCTTTACAGTAAGGGGAAAAAAATTAAGATGTAAGCAATTGCTAATATTGGATTGAATTTCGAAGTAGTTGGCCAGAAGGTGAGGCTGGTGATGGAGAGTGCTAGCTTTATTTATGTACATTCTACTTTCAAGTTCATTTTTGATTGGTGAACAGTCAAAACTTGAACTCTCATGTATCTTCAAGGTTGTATTTCTTCTGTTGTAGAAGATGAACAGTGAAATTGAGGACATGTGTCATCAGCATTATTTTTAGTGCTTTTTTAAAAAACAAAATAAAGCTGATAAGTATGGCTACTGTCTCAGGGTGCAATGCTCACTTAAAGTGAAAATGTAAAGCTTTTTAAAAAATAAAATTTTGGCTTAATGTTCTCCTAGAGTTCTAGTTGTAGATAATATTTTCTGTTTTGAAAATGATTTTTTTGTAAAGTAAGAAAGCTATTTTATTTTTCCTGCCTTAAAGCTTGATTTTCCGTAGGGAGGGCCAGAAAAGAATCCCTTTATGTATTTGTTTCTAGGAATAGTAAAATATTGTCTAAATAATAATGTATGCCAGCACCATAGGTCAGTGGCTTAATGATTTCTATTTTTCATGAATAAAAGTGAGTATTATTAGACTGTTTTTTGATCTCAAAGATTCAGAGAGACTGGGATATACTGTACCTACTCAGCAAAATGTGTCCACTTTAAATTATAATAGAAGCAAAGAGTATCAATGTGGCTTAGGGTTGTCTTTACGCATAGGCTTGATGGGCACTTGCCCAGCCCCACGAGCATAGGGGCCCCATGCTAATCTGTGTATGTTAACTCTTCAATGCACTTTGTCATATAAATACAGCAACATTACATTTTACTGCCTTTTAAAATTAATCTGTTTTATTAAATCTATTTTATTAAATAACACCAATTTAGTTTGAAGTGCCAATAAAATAAATATATGTTTAATTTTATCAACCATTTACGGTTTTATTCCTGTGAGTTGTTGTCATAGGGGCCCTAGTACACTGCTTTGCCCGGGGCCCATAATGCTGTTAAGATGACCCTGATGAGGTTTTAAACTCACATCAAGTTAGCAAAATTGCAGTAATGTACTGAGCTAGAGGATAAGCCAGAAAGTGTTGGCATTTTAAGTTTGAAGTTTTTAAGATGGTAGTTTTTCTGCAGCTATTCAAGCCAAGCTGCCAAATTCCAACCTTTGTGTGATAAGAAATGCAGTTATATTGTCCCAATTTGTGAGACATGGGGGATATGTACTTTGGGTTTCTGCTTAATTAAACGTGAGTTGCTCTTCTGTCTATAAATCTCACCAAGTATTTTGCATTTCTTTAACTAGAGATGACAGGAAGCAAAATAGCCTTCTTATTTGAGAATAAGATTTTTCATGACTGAGGGTGAGTGGGAAGCCATATAAATGTTCTTAAATAACTAAATACTTTAGAGGAATTATTAAATCTACCACATATGGGAAATGGTATGATAGCTTTAATTTAACATGCCAACAAATTTCTTGTTTGCTACACCCTCTGATTCCTCTAATTGTGTATTTTCTCTTTGGTTCCAGAAATCAGTGGGAGTTGCCTCAGACCAACACTGCACTGCTGTTTGAAGAATCAAATCATTTAAGGCTATAAGTGACTGAAAAGTTATTGCTGTTCCTGCTACTACTGCCTTATCTTCGTCTCTCTACCATCTAGACTTCCATTACATATGGTTTGACAAGGAAACAGTCTACAGAATAATGTTCCTAATGAAAAATACAAGATTTTAAATTATTCTCAGCTGATGAAGCTTTTTGCCCTGTTTAGTGGAAGAAAATGAAAGAGAGCAGTTGACTTGCCTTGGCACTTATAAACTGCATGACTTGATTGGGTGTTGCTTCTATCATATTCAGTGTGAAATAAGAATGCCCATCTGTTCATCCTTTTGTGTGGCCTGTAGACTTTGCAGATTTGGGTGTGAAGTGGATCTAAAGAAAGATTCTTGCTCCTTAGGGAGAACCAGAAACACTTGCTCTGTGAGCAGCCCTAATGGAAGTGCAACCATTGTTTTGTGAATGAGGAAATTCATTATCAATCGAAACAAAAGCTAGGATGACTTAGCTTCTTTTTCTACAAAGTATCTATTTGTTTTGTAGACTATTTTTGTGACCCCAGTCCAACAGATATTTTTTAATTAATTGATCAGTATTTTAAAATGGAGATTATGCTTTTTTAAAAATAAGGTGGCATTTTAGAAATATTTTTGGGTAACTAATTTCTAATCCATATTTGAGAAATACGCTGCATTTTTTACCACAACATTATTGCTCTTCAGCAGTGTGATGCTGCAAGGACACAAGCTGCAGAAGCAGAAATTAAACAAGGGCTCCAAATGGCTTTCACAACAGTCTTCCATAGTATTTTTCTCATAACCTCTAAAATCTCTAAATGTTTTCTCTCAAGATTGTACTAGACAATGTAATGTTAATTGAAAATTAACCACTGTAGTCAGCTTTGAGGAGTGAAGTGTAATCAGTGGCTTATTTTTTTTATATTGCTACATTTTCCCTTTCAAGGAAAGAGGAACTAAGTTAATTAAATTGTAGATGACTGAGTGTCTTTATTATGTGGATTGGAACAATAGATGCTTTAAGGAAAAACTTTAAGGCCCTGTCCCACTGCACTTACAGATGCAAAGAGGATGTAAAACGTTAAAAAAAGCTTGCCATCCATTGGAAATCGCTATGCAATCCGTGTGTACTCATTGCATACGTGTTTATATGCTCTAACCATCCGAGCATCCGTCCACTGAGATTCATCCGCACAAAAGTTTTAAGCTGCACAAAACTTTGTGAACTGATGAACTTTCGCATGTACAATGTAAATCCACGACATAACGAGCAACAAACGCTTCTATGTCGTTTATTCATCGTTAAACGTCCGCTGTTTCCTCTCTGCATCTTCTGGGCATCCTTGCATTCACATCTGCTGCAGCTGAAACGGAAAGAGGAGGAAACAAAGGTATACGAAATGTCTACACAGCGTTAGTAGCATGGAAATAGAAAGGATGTGCAGTGAACGGTTTTGCATCCGCGCGGCATCCCCTTTCTTTCCTCTAGGTGTACGTGATGCATCCATTCATCCGCTATGCGTCCGCTTTGCAATTATTCCTGGAACCCTTTCGGAGGTGTCATCCGCTTCCATCCGCTAGACTTCTATGAACATCCATTTAACATCCCCGCTACTACTACCCCACGTCCGTTCTTTTCCGTTCTGTTTATGCAAATTTTTGCACTTTTTGGAGCGGATGACAACGGATGGAGCCACCCCGAAATTTTGCTCATCCGCTGTGTCCTTTATGCATACGTTTTGCGTCTGTCGGCCAGTGGGACCGGGCCTTTAAATAGACTGTAAAGGAATACAATGAAAATTTTCCAATCCACTCTAAACAGGATATGACTATTTTATTGTATTGCAAGGGGAGGGGGGAATCCACAAATCGATTAAAAATCACGGAGAACCATACAATGCAACATCTTAGTTTTAGGTAAATTCAATTAAAATTCATCACTGGACCAAGTGAGAAAACAATGCTGCATAGTTTTGTGGGAAATTTTTTGTAACTTTGAAATGGCTGACTGAGTTAGCCTAACAGCTATTCTTATTCCAAAGACTGAACAATTTTTAAAGAATTCCTAGCTTAAGGTGCTTCATTCCTAATCAAAAGAAGAGTAACTGAAGAGGATCCATAGGTCTTCATTTTATTTGTTCAGAGGTTCTCCTGAACATTATTTTTTATTTATAGTAGCTAGTACACAGAGACTTTGGCAGGGTGAGAGATCTCTTTGAGCTAGGGAGTGTAGCACTTAGCTTGGAAACACTTGAAGCTATAAGGTGGCATTATTGTACTCTTCAGTCAAGTGACATGAGAGGCTATCCTCAAATAGATAAATGATGATATAAATGATATGATATAAATTATATAAATGATAAATAAATAAATAAATGCACAATAATTTATTCTTTAGCAGTTTTTCAGTTTTACAGAATGCTTTGCAATTGTTCTTATTGATGAGTATAAGCCCCCTAGAGTTGGTGAGATAGGCAGCAAAGACTAATAATAAAATTCATAATCATCTGTTGACTGAAGAAATCAATTCAACAGTGTTTAATTTCGATTGGGAAATTCCAGATTGCCAGTTGGCATTTTAGCTGATGATTTATGTTGGCCTAATTTACCTTGTGGGATTGCTATGAGGGTAAAATGGGAACAACAGAATGCAGGATACAAACAAAATAAAAGAAATAATGAGATTTTGTCTTTGGGATTTGCAGATTGCTATTTTCAGAGCTTGTCTTCTAGCACTGTTGAAAAGTTGGCAAATGTTATCTATTAAATTTACTAATAGAAAATTGTATTGATTTTAATGCAATTATTTCTATTCTAGTCTTAGTTTTCCTTAGTGTAAGTGTAAATAGACATTCTTAATGGAGTTAACACTGGACTTACTCATTTATTGAAATAAGGTATCATTGTGTAGGGCTATCTCCTTCCCTACTTTATGTATACTGTCTCTATTTCCTTGTTTTCAAAGTTTTACAGTTGCCAATTTTTCTGAGCATGACAATATTATGCCAAATGAACCCCATCTGTTTTAATGTAATGAATGTAATATAAAGGATTATTTTCCAAGCAAGCAAACCATTTGTTTGGATTCATAAGTTTATTGGTTTGGTAGTAGATAATACTGACCCAAAATGACTTTTATAGTAATATTCTTTGCAATTCCTTTCAAAGGCAGAAAACATTTGAAAATAAAACACTGGAATGTATAGAGTCTTAAGTGAACAGTGATATGATTCTAAGTTATAGATTAACAGTGTTATTGCAATTACTGTATATTTCATAGTTGATTTTTTCTCAAATTTTTTTTTCAGATAACTTGTATTTTAACACAAGAAAGTGACATATTTACTCTTTGAGTTTTTATTACTTCCTAAACATTAACAGTCCTAGGTGGGTCTACTGAGAATTGTTAGTGAAAACAAACGACATTACTTTCAACATTTTAATAGAACAATTCTGAGAGAATGCTGAGTTAGCTTATACTAAGCTAAACACACCAATCAAAACACATTGTGACTTAACTTGGATGTGCGATTTCAGCAATGAGCTGAATATTAATGGGCATCCATTGGGGAATACATATGATGACATGCTCGTGATATGATCATGCAAATGCTGTAACTTATCTTCTTGCAATAAATGTGATGCAAATATGTAATTGTATAATTTTAATGCCAGGATAGTAGTTTGGATTCCACTGAATTTCAATGTCCTGCCAGATATATGCACTTGGTTGGTAGACTAGCTTCAACGTAGTGCACGGTTTTTCTTCTGGCTATCTAAATATAAACTATATTTCAGTATGCTGTAGTTAAAAAGCCATAAGGGTTTTTCCAATACTGTGTCTCCTGTGGGGGTGGGTGGCAGAGAGAGCTGAAATGGCTAACAAGCTTGTAGGAAGAAACTGACTGAAGAGAAACAGGAAGAATTACTAGGAGACAAGATGGATTTAAGCTATCTTGGACTGTTGAAGAGTAGCTTGTTCCAGGAGGATTCAGGACCACCTTGGATCAGTATAGAAACTGCTATTCAAAGAGGGTGATGATGCAACATAGAATCTGGTTGCTCTGTATTCAGGAGAAATGGTGGAATAAAAGGCACAAGAAACAGGATCCAGGTTTTGCTAACCATGTGAGCTAATATATCAAGCCTCTGATAAACTTTCTGGGGTATGTAATGTCCTTAGTTTAAGGAAGGCTCACTAATATTTTAGTAGAAGCAGTATTATTGCTAGTGGAGAAATTTTTAACTTCCAATTAAAGAGCAACTGGGTCATAAAATAAGTATTATACAAAATCCTTTGAAGCCAGATGCCAGGAAGGAAGGGAAAAGAAATATATTTTCATCCTTGTTATGCTAAAAATGTAAAAAAAAAAGGTTCACAAGAAAAACACTTTGTTATATTTTGTACGATCAATCCTGACATTCCTGTATGAAATTGTTGCATTCTTGATATAAATCCTTCCAATTACATATGCATTTAGGATTGCCAGAGAAAATTCAAGGGGTAAATAAAAACAACTATCAATTCAAAATATGTTATTTGATGTACAATGAATGTTTGGTTAATAGCTGTATCTGAAAATGGAATTTTTGCTCAGATCTTTAGCATCCACTGTAGTAACTGACACATTTTTTTTTGAAAAAATGACAATTCAAGTGATGTAATTGATGTTTTAGTTTATTTTTGACTTGAGTTTACAGAGCTGTGCAGCCACAAAAACTCTGAGGAAAATGATTATTTAAAAAATAAAACAATTTAAAATAATCCAGATGTTAAGTCAGTTTTTCCAAATACTAATCATCTCGGTTACACAACATTCTGAACCATACATCAGCAGACACTTTTTAGTCGACTATGCTGTATGAACCAAGGCTAGTACATTGTAAATTGAATAGTTTAAGGGTTAATTTACATTTTTTCCATATGTTAATTTCATTTGCTTAATGTTCTGTAAGGTAATTAATCTGGAATAAACACTAGACATCATAAAGTCCTCATTTCACCTATCAGCATGCATTGAATTTTCAATGTGTTTTCATTCCTTATCCTTATCTATCTTGTGAGTACAATTTAAGTTACACAGCTCTGTTAAACAACAAAATGAAAAAGAACAATCCTCTGGGAAAGCTCAAAGAAGTTTCATAGAATTAGGAGATACTGAAAAATCAAGATTATCTACTTGGTGTCAGCCATCAGACCTCCAGTGAACATTCAATTTAATGAGACAACTTATTAGAATTTACAGGAACTTCCTGCCCAATTCCTAATCTGAATTTACTTTCCTGTTATTTCAACCCATGGTTCTGGTTCTGCACTCTGGGAAAAGTCCATTCCCTCCTCTATACATCAACCTTTCCCCTCATTTTTTTATGCAGACTAAGTATACTGATTTTCTTTAATGGTTTCTCACAGGACTTGGTTACTACTAAGAAATTTAGAATGTAGGAAGAACTACTTAGCCTATGGAAAGGTCAGATAGCTTCCTGCAATGTTCAGAGTTTCAGCTACAGCCTCTCCAATCCACTATCTTGCCTATATTAATGGGCTGATGGGTGTTGTAGTCCCAATTATTTGTTATTAGGTTAGGGAAGACTGGCTTAAGCTTTTGTGATCATCTTCAAAACTTTTATTTATAATTTATAAGGTTGCTATATTTATTTAAAAATGTATAAAGCAGGGGTCCCCAATCCCCAGTCTGTGGACTGGCATTGGTCTGCAGCATGGCAGAAACCAGACTGTGCAAACAAGTGAAGCCCCATCGGTGGAATGCAGGCAGCACGCAAAACCA
This sequence comes from Laticauda laticaudata, assembly GCA_004320025.1. Lineage (NCBI taxonomy): Eukaryota > Metazoa > Chordata > Lepidosauria > Squamata > Elapidae > Laticauda > Laticauda laticaudata. Next base: position 55,398 of record BHFT01033834.1, read on the forward strand.
CACTCCTTCCATTCCACGGAAAAAAACTCCACAGAACTGGTCCCTGGGGGCCACTGGCATAAAGCACTTTGCATAAAAGTCAGCACAGAAAGCATATGCAATACAATATTAAAGCAACAAACATTAATATAATTGAGAGGCACATTTAATCAGTTACAAAAAATGATTTCAAGTTAAGATGTTTGGAGAAATAAAACATAAGAATACCATGTTAATGTCAACTGTACATTCACAGTGCACTGCAGAAAAGATGCTATCACAGAAAAGGCGCTCTGTTGTGGATGTGTGATGTATCTTTTTAGGTTTGAAAGAGGAAAGTCTCATTTGAAGATAATGCACAAGTAGGAGAAATCTTCAGATGTTTGAAACTTTGACTGGTCTTGCTAGCAAACTGACAGCTGTTATAATTGGCTTCAATGACTATCTTGCCATTTCAGATGACAGTCTAACGACCAAATTATGTACAACTGAGAGCATATGACACTCTGGTAAAGGGAGGTAGATAAATACTGTGGGCTACAGCCATCTGAGATGATATTTTTGATCATGCAGTGCAATATTCCATTAATCCCTTCTGAGATCGTGCATTTCCAAAATCTGTTCTAGATACTCTCTAATTTCCAAAGCATATTTCGATTATCTATCTATCATCTATCTATTTCTTTGTACAGCTATCCATCTCACACAATTATTCTGGGTGGCATACATATTCATATTATATAAAAACTATTAAAATCATCAATTTAAAAATTAGAATAAAAACAGGTAATAAAATTTGGTGGCTATATGGGAAGATATATGAAGAGAAGGAGAATCCATTTCATGACTAACGTCCATTCAATTTTGGAAGGATTGAACTAGATACTTTGTATAACAATAGCAGCACATTGAAAAGTCACAATTTTTGCTTCTTACAGAAGCAGAAATTTACTTATTTGTTTTATGGCTTTGGCAGCCCCTTTTTTACAAGGGTTGTCAGCTTTATTTTGAAATAAATAACAGAATAACAGGTCCTTAAACGTCTTCTAATTCATCCCCCTGTTCTGGCAGGAATATTGGCTTGTATTGCACTTGCTTTGCCTAGACTGTTCCAGTTCTCATATATGTTCGGAAAAGAATAGCAATTAAATGAATTGTGCTATTTTCAGAGAAATGGAAACAGGAACTGGAAGATGGAAGAAAGCATTTACCTAAACAAGTAGCCTCTTAAAGTAAAAAGAGGACCAAGCTTTGCTCTTTTATCTTCAAAAAGAAGAATTTATAAGGTACTTTGGATTTAGCTCAGACATGAGATACTTTTTCCTCACAAGTTTTCACAATTCCCTTTTATTTATGGCAAGCCATACTTACGGACAACTATGTCAAGTGCCATGGAGACATTACATGCCCCCCCTTTCAGCAAATTTTAGACAACACTTCTTTTTCTATCATTTGCCATCAGAATGTCAAGAGAGAGGATTTATAACCTTCACCTGGCACAACTTCACTTGGGTTTTCTATTACATCTCATGATGCTTTAAGATACTGCTTCCCATACCCAGTTTGGAGGAACTGCTCAAAACTATTTTTCTGCCGTTATCTGCTCATGTCAAAATCAAATGGGAACTAAAATAACCAATAGGGAAATCTAAGAATGTTCTGACTGCCCTGTATAGCTCGAAAAAGAAGACAATATGGTAGACACTGGAAGATGACTAGTGGGCAGATTGGAAGAATAGATGCTGTAATATCAATTCCGCTTCTTGTTATGTAATGTGGTTTCTACCTCCAGGTACTGTAGCCCAATCAGCATCCCCAGGATGGAGAAACCTGAAAGATGGAAATTGAGCAAGAACAGAGAACAAAAATATTTAAAAATCGCATTATCTTAAAAAAAAAGGCCAATTGCATTTGGCTGTGGAAAACTCCAGGTTCAGTTTCCAGTATGACTCTGAAGAAATAATTATCATTCCACCTAAGTAGCTTCACAGAGGAAGAGTGAAAAAAACACCCTGGAAATAAACAGAATTCCAGGAACAGAAAATGATAAGCAGCTTAGGAAGTACTTACTTGCCACCATTAAGGGTGCCAGGACACCAATCGTTGCAGCTGCTGTGCCATAAATAAACACCTCAGAGAGGAAGTGGCCCAGGGCAATGAAGAAGGTCAAAAGTGTGATGTTATAGAGGCTGTCAGAGAGTCCATAAAGAAAGGATTATTGTGTGGTATAGAAATGACACAAAGAGATCAGAGGAAGTTGAGAATCTGAAACCAAATGAGCATGCTGTACCTTTGCATCTTTAGTCAGGCATTGGTCTCTGCATCTTTTGGAAACTAGAGAGAGTACTGTACCCTCTGTTGCTCAAAGGTTACTTTTAGCATGTTCAATTAGTGTTCCTACCATCCATAAACACCACAGACACCAGTCTCTAGACAGATTTCAGCATAGCCTGAATTGAAGAGTACTAAAAACTTTTAATTGTTTAGAATTGCTTGGATCAAAGCAGAATTGATTTTAAAACCTGACATTTTGGCAGATAAAATTGCAGAGTGATTATTATATCTTGTTTCTCTTTACTTCTAGAAACAAAGTTTGTGCCTTAATACAGAGTGCCAAACTTATTGTTTTCCTATTGCTGTACCCAACTAAATAATAAACATACAACACTCTAGATGTACATCCTTTCAGAAAACATTACAAATGGTGGAAAATATGAAAACATAAACCATATGTGTTGTAGAACTTTCAATAGAAGAGTAATACTAACAGAAGAGGGAGATTATTCCTTATTGTATTAGGTACCAGAACTTTAACTTTCAGAGGTCTAACTAGACAGAAACTAGGGACTAATATTATTCTTATATAAGTAGTCTACAAAGCACTTCCTTCTTTATGCCTATTTTACTCTTCATAGATACAAGCCCTTTGACACAATATTTCCCAAATGTATAAAGAAGTCAAAAAAATTCTGGATGAATATGATTGTAAGGGAAAGGAGTTTATTAAAGAGGGTTGGTAATGAATTGTTCTTTTTACTATTTATTTTAGTATTCATTTTACTTACGTCTTGTTGCGGATATCTATGGCACAATAGCAACGGATCACAGAAGACAACAAGGTCCAAATGCCAAAGGTTCGAGCTTGGAGACCATTTACTGAATAGAAAAAATAGATATGTTACAGCAATTGATTTATATATGTTTCCAAACAGAACTCAGCAGTATATTCAACAGCCTACGATATATAATGGTCTTGAAAATTATTTTAATGATCAAGGCTTTTCAGTCCTGAAGCTCAGTAGAGAAACGTCTGATATGGGAAATAAATTGCACTGTACCTGAAGCATTTGTTATAGCCTGACTCTTCTAGGTGGGCACTAAACAAACTAAACGGATGCAATAAACTTCAGGATAAAAGAAGAATAAACAATATTTAAAGCAAAAAGACCTTTCAAAATTGGCAACATTTTAAGACCTGAATAAACATTGCAATATAGGCAAAATACAGATCCCATTTTTAGATTCCAAAAATGACATTTTATAAATCTTACCAAGACCTGGCTTGCCTGTATACAATTTCTCAGAAAGGAAGCTGTGGTCTCTGAAGCTTTGCACTGTGTTCCCCATAGCAATTATGGACACCATAACTAGCCAACTACGAAGTACATTCAAGAACCGGCTCATCTCAGAAGTAGCAAGACACAATCTGTCTTATGAACAAATAAAGAATCAAGAGTTTAAAACACTTCTTCTATTTTAGACTTTGCTATGCATGCTTTGCAGTACTTCCTCTTAAGTTGTATCTAGTTTTGTGGAATAATTAGATCAGGCCATTTTGCTGGCCTGCAAATGACAAGAACAGCGTCTTCCCATATTCCAGATAAGAAACTAAAATGGAAAACTATTTTAAAAGTTGCAATAGCGTTTTTCAGTGTGGTTGAAGCACAAAGGAAGGAGGAAAGTCTGTTGCAAATGTAGCATCTTTCAAAAACAAATCAAGTTCAGAAAAATACAAAGACAAATTCCCAGTAAATCCATATAACAGGCTTCCTTCCTTCTCGTCCTTCTCGCTAAAGCTTCTACAATTTCCAAGCATCACCTTATTGGCTAGTATTTCTAGGAGTTACAGTTCTATTGGATCTAAAAAACACCAGATGATTAAAAACTAGTTGATCAGGGTTAAATTGAACCAATAATCTTGCATTAAAATAACTCCCATAATCTTTATATGGAAAAGACAGCCAGTTGCCAGAAAAAGAACTATTCTTCTATGAACAACATTTCACAACTGTTCTGTCTAAATAACTCAACAAGGACAGGTAGCTTGATTCACTGTTCCCTTTCTACTTTCCCCTTATATAAAAGCTTTCTCCTTTTAGGATTTTATTCGGTTTATGAATTAACCCAGGTACAATATATACAACCACTGCCAGAGCTGAAGGCGTATATTCTGCTTCCTTCTCCCCAACTCGTGAAATGAGACCACAAGGAAGCTGCCTGTCCCTTGGAACAGAGATCAACCTCTTGGCATCCATAAGTCAGAAGAAAAAACATCCGAAGATGCTTCCTTGGCATTTTTTTTTTCCCCCCTGATAAATGCTTTGAGCAGAGAGAGGACGGGAAGACATTCTGGCCTGATCGTTTGGTCAGGAAACTATCAGACTTATGGCTTTTTTACCACGTTTTAAAAATCGTTTCTTCTCTCCCCCTTTGGAATTTTCGATGGCAGATTAAATGGTGGGCCTGGTTCCCGTTTTATTTAGGAAGGATCGCGAAATGGAAAGAAGTGGTGGTGACACCGGCATAAAATTTGAGGAATGTTCTCCCAACGTCTTCTTGCTCCCTTCGATTCTCGCCCTGCACCTAATTCCTACCGGGCACGTCGCCCCCCCCCCCCCCCCCCCCCCCCCCCCCC